>CM062811.1:1061307253-1061592439 GCA_031772625.1 Pinus tabuliformis | reverse complement strand
GTTATAGTCCAGCCATGGACTATTATTCCTCAACAAGGGTTTTAGTAGGTTTTGTAAGCCTCCTTGAAATTTGCATCGGTTTGATACATGTCCTTCAGGTGTTCAAAACCCAAACACTTGTATCGTGCTCTCCTATAAGAGTGAAACTCTTCTTCTTAGTGCATCTGCTACCTTGTTGGCTTGAACACTGATATGCCTCAATACGAATGTAAAACTCTGCAAGTACTAGCCCATTTTTTTATGTTAATGATTCAGCTTATGCTGCTACATAACATACTGTAACGCAGAATTATCAGAAAACAAGACAAACTCATTACCCAACAAACAATGTCTCCAACACTTCAATGCTTGGATGACAACATAAAAATCCTTGTCGTAAGATGTGTATTTTTTCCTGCTTTCATTTAATTTTTCACTGAAGTAAGCTATTGGTTTGTCTTCCTAGCTGAGTATGGCTCCAATGGATGTACCACTAGCATCACAATGAACTTGGAAAAGTTTGTTAAAATCAGGCAATCTCAAAATTGGCCTTTCAGTAATCTTCTTCTTCAATATATGGAAACTCTTCTCTGCAGCTTCAGTCCAATGGAAAGGCTGACTTGCCTTATTATGGTATCCAACATGGGTGCATAGATTCCACTAAAATTCTTTATAAACTTGCGTTAGAAACTTGCCAACCCGTGAAAACTCCGAACTTCAAATAGACTCTTAGGGCATGGCCAGCTGATTATAGCTGCAACTTTTTCTGGGTCCATTTTCAGCTCATTTTCTGCAATCACAAAACCCAAATAAACTAACTCCTTCTGAAAGAAAGAACATTTTTTTAAATTTATCAACAACTTATTTTGTTGTAACTTCTCCAAAACATATCTAACGTGTTGAAAATTTTATTCCTTAGTCTTATTGAAAATCAGTATATCGTCAAGATATACAATCACAAATTTTCCAATGAACTCCTTCAACATCTAGTTCATTAGGCACATGAAAGTGCTAGGGGTGTTACCAACCCAAATGGCATCACTAGCCATTCATACAGACCGTCATTGGTTTTGAAAGATGTTTTCCATTCGTCCCCTTCTCTTATTCTAATTTGGTGGTATCTTCTCTTTAGATCTATCTTTCAAAAATATGTTGCTCCACTCAAGCAGTCCATCATGTCATCCATTCATGGCAATGGAAACATGTACCCAATAGTAATTTTATTTATTTCTTTTGAATCTGTACACATCTGCCACTCGGCTCCTTTCTTGGGAGCTAAAATTGTCAGAACTGCACAGGAACTTAAACTTTCCCGTATCAAACCTTTGTCCAAAAATTCCTGCACCTGCTTCCTGATCTCTTCGTTTTCCTTAGGACTCATCCGGTAAACAGCTTTGTTTGGTAAACTAGCTCCGGGGATGAAATCTATGTGATGACTGATACTTCTCTTTGGCGGTAACTTATCTCGTAAATCATCCACCACAATGTCGCTGAATTCCTGTAACAAATCCTGGATTTCTTTTGGTAAGTCGAAAATTTCAGTATGCAACAACACTGCTATGGGTATTCTTACAATGGCATACTTTATCTCATTATCTTCAATCTACTTTAAAAATTCTTTTGCCCCCATCAGCAACACTTTTGTCCCACTAGTCTCTGTTGTTTCTTCTTCCTTGATGGGTACTAGTGTATGCTTAATCCCATCATTGACAAACTTGTAGCAGTTTTTTTCCATCATGAACAACTTTTCGATCATACTGCCATGGTCAACCTAGAAGAATATGACACACATCCATGGGCATGATATCACAAATCGCCTTGTCCCTGTACTTGCCAATATGGAATTCCACCTCACACTGCTCATCAACTAGCAATTGATGTCCTTTCTGTAACCAAGACACCTTATAGGGAGTTGGGTTCTTTAACCTTTTCAAACCCAATTTCTCCACCATCTCTGTTGTAACTAGATTATTAGTGCTTCCACTGTCTATAATCAATTTGTAGCATTTTCCATGTGACTTACACACTGTCCAGAATAATGCCTTTCTCTGGGTTTGGTCAGCTGTCTCCTTTGCCGGTTTCAGCAGTACCTTATTTAAGACTAAGGCCTTTCCTATTTCTGGTACATTCTCTACCTCTTGGGGTGGTGCCTCTGCTTCCTCTTTTTGAGCAACATATGCTCCTCTTTGTCGAGTCTGTTCACCTTCAGGACACTCAAAGGACCTTTGCCCCCACTTGTGGCACTTGTAACACTGGTACGAAGCTCCTCTACCTCTACCATTACCCCTTCCTTGATGGTATTGGCTTCCTCCCCTGGTGCTACCTTCCTTTTCTGCTGTCCCTGAGGTCTTTGAACTGCTCCTTCTTCAGTTTTGTTGGCAGTCCTACCTCTGCCAAAGGATTGTCCTTTCCCTCTGCCAGATCCACGTCCTCTTCTAGCGTTTTTCTTCCTAGCGATCTTTTCTTCTGCCTTCAAGGCACTTTGGTATGCTTCCTTTATAGCTTTTGGAGAAGGAATACTTATCTCGTCTAATATCTCAGCCTTAGGCCATTCACAAACCTTGTTGTTTTTTTTAGGGTATCTTCAACGTAACTTGCTCTCAGATTCATCCGATAAAATTCTTCGGTATATTATTTCACAGTCATTCCTCTCTGTTTTAAATTCTGCACCTACCGATACAGAGCAATCGGGTAATATTTGGGCAGAAACTTACCCTTTATTTTGGCGACCATTCTGGTCCACTTTTTAATGTGTAGCTTATGTAATATTCTCCTCTCTACTTGGACATTGTCCCACCATAAGGCCACATGTCCTTTCAACGTGGTGGCAGAGAATTTAACTTTTCTATATTCGTTGATCTCCTCATATTCAAAGTATTTGTCTAACTCACTGATCCAGTCTAGCAACACTTATGTGGACAAACTACCATCATATTTTGAAATATCAGGCTTTGGCTTACTGCTAGCCAATAAAACTGACCTTAACAATCTGATTTTAGGTCCTTCCTCATTTGATCCATCTGTCGTAACTGCAACTTCTTCCTCACTGTCATCTCCCCATTCTGGATCTCTTCTCTTTCCTACTTCTACTGTTGCGAAACGGGCATTCAGGATCCTAATCTCTTCTCTCAATCCTTCATCTGCTACTCTTTGAATAGCTCTACCACAACCTCTTCTTTCGACTTCCATTTTGTAAAAACAAATTAACCCTAACCTGCTCTTATACCAAAATTGATGGGACCAGCCCCGATCACTTACGGCATATCATTAATTGGGTGATTTCATGGATGATTTTATTGTTGATTGGATTTATGGTGCGATACTGGTGATTTAATGGTGTGAGGACAACTATCCTATCCGGGTCTCGCTTCTCTCACCTCTTCACTATACTGAAGAAACCCTAACCCTGACCATTCTGTTTTTGCTTCGGTGCTCTGCTGCTCCGTCGAGGTGAGGTCTTAGCTTATCGTCTCAAGTTGCTGCTCGACGAGGGTTTCACTTGTCCAGCTCTGGGGATGGTTCTCTGTGAGGTTTTCTGCTTGCATTCTCTCGTGATGTTCCTTGTTCTAAGAATGGTTCTGAAATTTCGGGTCTGGGACCCCTGGTCTCAGTCCTTGGTCCCCATCTGTTTGGCTCTGGTTATGATTTTGGGTTATGTACTTGTGGGTCTTTTCTATATGTTGGTTTCGATTATGCTATTGATTTCAAAGTGTTTGCCTCGCTATTTGACTGTAAGCTTGGCATTTTGTTGCAGGTCATGGTCGTGGGGTGGCTCGACTCTCAGCTTTCATCTCGCATTCAAACAGAGGTAAGCTCTCCCTCCATGTCTTAAGCTTCTGCTTCGTTTTCTAATGTTACTGATTATTCTTGCTCCTTGTGAGCAGTGGGCGCTCTGCGACTGTGACCTTGGTCCGTGGCTTCCTTCCTCTGTTTGCAAGGCTCGGCTCCTCTGGTAAGTGAACTCACCTTAAATCCTTGGCACTGTCTTCAATTTCTTTTCATGGCTCTGTTACTTGGATTTTTATGGCCTTGTTTGGTGGCCACGACAAGTGAATGGCTAGGCTCACCGATTTCTAGATTCATGCCCTGATACCTACGCTTGTATCAGGTAGGGTCGCGCCTTGTCGTTTCTCTATCTGTCTGCTTCGAAGCATTTGTTGCTAGTAGTCTTCTTTTGTTGCGGGTTGTGGATTTGGTCTCACTATTTCATGGTCCTATATATTTATGCCTTCGGGATGTTAACTTATGAAACTATATTTATGTCGGCTCTATGATGAACTCGTGGTTGTATTTGGAATTGTTATGGAGGACCTCTGTTTCGTGTCTTGTCTGTGTTTTTTTAACTATATCTTGCACTGTAAATTTTTTATATCTATATATATACACAGATATTTTTGAAAAGCAAATAGTAAATGGAAATGATATGAGTTCTGTTGGTACCTGTAGATATTTGTTGTATTCGAATCTTCTACAAACCCTCTCTATCGTTCTATGGGACTTGACTGTGTTTTCTTCTTGCCTCTGTAATAATGCCTGCTCTCTATCACTGTTAGGGAATGGGTAGATGGACTTGATTAAATAAATTTAAGCTACAAATATACAGACTCAAATTTTCTTCTCCTCAAAATGTTCGCACACTTATTTTTATTCAATACTATGATGGATGATTACAGTGGCTTTTTACTCTTTCTCTTAAAGATCACTGTACAGTTATTTAAACTGTTAGTAGTTACATTTTAGTTATTCATTGATAACTATTCATCCTTTTTTGTATTCTAAAGTTAATTTGAAACAAAAATAAAAAGAACGTAAATAATAACAAACAGTGGGCTGGAACAACCTTAAACTTAACATAAGGTCCTAAATGTTGTTAATTATAAATTTAAATGGAAATTAAAAAAAAAAACTAATTGAAACTCCTTCTAGTCTGCAAAGACAAATACTCTAGACATGACCTCCCTTAGCTGGATGCTCTTACATCACATTGACATAGATTGTTAAGGTCATAAATGTTAACATTGTTTGGAGGAATTATTCAGGAAATAAGTTGCCACTCTTCAAAATCTTGATCAACATTATATTAATGAATTAGATATTCAACATCTTGTTCATTAGTTTCATATGAAATAGGAGCTCGATCAACATGCCATGCACGATATCTTAAATTTCTCCAATTCTCAATGATAATTTCATTAGAAAGCCCTATATCTGAAGCAATTTCATGAAATCATGGCTTGTACAAGAGCAACTCAATCCAAAAAAATTCTCAAACTCATCTGAATCCTCATTCAGAATATCATAAAATGATGGCTGAACTTGAATAATAACATGTGCATCTCGTGGTATCCATGGATCTTGCTTACGACTGGCATCAAATTTCCATGATCTTATTGTTTCTGTTAAACACAAATGTTCCTAAAAATTGGGTTGGGTTTGATCAATGAGAAAAAAACTATTTTGGAAAGAAATATCATATGAATTCATTGATGGCCTTTGGAATAATCTCTTCCTAACATTCAATGGAAACAATCTGTGACTACACACAACAAGAGGTAGATTTAATAACATATGGCATTTTTCTTGTGCTCCAATGTCATGATCAATAAGTGTTTCTGCAAGAAACCTTTTGTATGCAGATAATGCTGGAGCTTTAGGTCCACTTCCATTGGTAACCCTTTTCAACATCTCATGGTATATTTCATATCTTCTTTCTACCTTTGAAGCATGTTTTGTAATATTTTTCAAAATTGCATGTTTAGAAGCAATTGGTTGACAATCAACATTTCCTTGCCACATTGTTAGGAGATCAACATTGTGAACATTTAAACGGTCATCATTACATGTTGGTTCATATTTTTTTTCCTTTTTTAATTAATGAACAATATAGAATCATCATGAACCCTCGATGGAGCATTGTAGTGACATGAAAGAACAAACATTTTTTTCTTAAACAATTATCAACACCACATTTTGTACATTTTTGCACTCTGTTGACCAAATGCTTATAATCTTCATCAAGATTGCAAGAAAACTATGTGAATAATTTAAAAGGCATTGATCATCATTTATATTTCAAGTAACCATCATGTTTCTATGATGAATGTCACATGGATGCCAAGTTGTTTCATATTTATCAAAGTAGAACTTTTCTACATGTTCAAATGATTGGACCCAACTAATGCTTCCATATTTAAAGAACCTAGTAAGCAAAAGAAACCATGGATGTGTGCTAAACCTTATATGTTTCCACTTATACCTAACAAAAATAAATATGTTTTTAAGATATATAAAGCAATCAAAACAATAAAAATCTTCTGAATTCACAAAGAATGGGAGGAAAGTAACGAGGATAAACCTATGCCAAAATTATTTAGCTCCAAGATAGTTTTGAAGAACCAATTCATGGAATATATTGAATCTTTGGTGCATATAAATAGAAAATATATGTGGACATTGAATAACATTTTCATTTTTTTTGCATGTTTATTTTTGGATGACAATGCATGTTTGCAGGCATAAGACTACGTAAGTCGGGACACTCTGTGTCAACTTCACTTAAGGTAAAAAAAAGGTAGGAAACCCAACTAGGTAATCATGTCAATGAGTATAGAATGAGAGTTTGTATAATATGCCCTTGTACCCTTAAGAGAAGAACCAAAATGCATTAATTTCTCAGCTAATTTATTGTTAGGTAAATTGCTAACTTGTTGGCACAAGTCTTGAATAGTTGCAGGTGAATTTTCATGAATATTCTTTTTCAAAAATAATGAAGTTGTTCCTTGGCTACGGTGCCACATAATCATGTTCAACAAAAGATATCGAAACTGAGGATGGCTTCCAGATATTTAATCAAAATATCTAAGTAGATGCAAGCCATAATCATACATTTCAACATTACAAATAAGTGGATGCAACTAATCAGTATCACCAGTTGGGAATAGAGTGGGGAATGCCATTCAATATTATATTCGTTAAAAGGAGATGAATCAATATCTATCCAATCTAATGGTTCATCAATGTGGAATGTCCATTTTCAATTAATCTTGTTATTTTATCCACCTCCCTCGATTCATTGGGAAAGGGAGAAAGAAAGGATGATGGATGAGCATGTAAACTATTACGTAACAAGCTTTCAATATCTTCATTGACGCTCCCTATTTCATCGATATCATTGTCAACATATTGTAGCCTGTTAGACACATCAATTGGCTTTTCTAGAAGAGAAACAATTGAATCTATATCAATTTCAATATCATTGTAATATTTATCCATTTGAATTTTCTAAAGCAATGATTCCATCATGCACTATATTTTGACAAAACATTCATAATGTTTTGATTCAACACCATGTCTCCTCACAATTATAAAATCAAGTTGTTCAACACGACATGTAAGCTTGTTTGCAATCAAGGATACATCTTGTGGAAAAATAATATTGTGCCTACTCCACTTATATTGGCCACCATTGCAATATTGGATTACCTCATGCTATTAGCATCTCTTCAACCTAGGTTATAACTCTTAGAACATCATATTGTTCACTAGGGTCCATGTTGTTGAAACAAGAGAAACAATGGAAGCCTTTCTCACTCTTACATCTTTTACAAATCGACCCTTCATGCCATCTAACAACTTGTATACTAGGATAATTTTCATTACATACTTGGCACATTTTCACAATAGACAGATTATCAATCCTAGATTGAAATTTTTTAGGTATTCCAATCATCTCTCTACTAAAATGAAGGAATTTACTTTCATTTTTTTTATCAATTGCACTCTAGGTTGAGAATCATGTGAAACACCTTATCCAATGGAAACATAACTTTGAACATTTGTTTCCATCAAATGATGAGAATGAATTACTCTAAATTGGTTTCCTCTTATTGTGTTCTTCTTAGAAAAAATGAAAAAGATAATGTTAAAATCACACACATAAAAAAATACAAGTTACATTATTCAAGTGATCAGTAAATGAAAGACATAGAACATATACATTTTATTATGAGTTGAATGGTGTAGGCTCAACCTAAGGAAGTGTTAAAGCTTGTCTTGGTCGTGAATTTATTTCTTGACAAATATTCACAGGAATATTGTTATGCAAAAAAGAATCAAATAAAAGATGCATAAAATAATAGATATAAAATATTGAAATGTACAAATCGTATGAAAATATATTTACTTGAAGCACCTGCGTCGTTGTTGAGTCCCAAACCTGCACTTCCCTATATACCTTTTCAGCCTTATTTTCCATTTACTTGATCCACCAAGCTATCAAATCATTGCATATTAGTCTAAAAAGAGCTTATGAAATGGTTTCCTAACTATGTTTATGACTGCTATTTGATTTAGATTTTTGTTCAAGCAGCTGCGGAAACTTGTCACTTTCTGCAGCCAGCTCAAGTTTCCGCAGCCATTTTGTTAAAGACTATGTTACAGGTGTCCAATTTAGAAACCGGTCACATGGGCAAGCTTCAAGTGACATGTACATGGAGCGTGTCCCCTCAGTTCAGCCAAATCACTCATAAACAGTCATTGTCAAAGACGGTCAAAGGAGTGGTCAACCAAGAGTTTTGCGGTGGCACGACTCTGTTTTTCCCACGTGAAGGTTTACGTGGCACGATCCTCAATTTCTAGGGGTATTGGCACACCTGTGGATCAACCCGTGAACTGAATCTAGCAGCCACCACTCCATGGATTTAACTGTCATGATTACCATACCGCTAGATCTCAGGCTGTGGAGATTTACGTGTCTGTTTGGCAGCGTAGAATCTAGGAATTAGTTGCAGCAATTTCACTTATAAATAACGCGTTGGTATACGCTGGATAGTTAGATATTCAGATGTAATTTTGACTGTTGTTATAAGCCCACTGTACCGTGCTTTACTTTTATCTTATTACTACACTTTAATATATGAGAAGACACCATTCTTGAATTCGATTCGTGACTGAGTATTGACTGGCTGAGGTTGCAGAGGGCCCCTGTACACCAAGGCTCTGTATAGTTTCTTACTTGCTTTCATTATGTTATTGCTTTTATAATCATTGCTTGTATATATTACGTTGTTCTGATGTTCATGATTAACTGCTGTCCATATTTCCTTTTATGTTTTCTCATAACTGTTAGCTGATCAGTTCTTTTCTTACAGGTTTTTGTAGGCAACCCAGGCAAATTTACATATTTTTAATGGCTACTGACATGAGATCAACTTGTCCTTTCTGTTGATTTTCATTTACTGAGTTGTAATTCCAGCATTGTCATTTCTTTCAGTTTTGCTTTGCTTATTTACTTTTGTGCCACTTAGATATCATATTACTCATCTGTTTATGATTTCCTTTCTATAGCCAAGCGACTCAATTAGTGAGGAATCAGAATATTATTTGATGTAGTATGATTTACTTTGCTTTCCTGCAAGTTAGAGATTAAATTACTTATGTCATTTTCAAGAATTGAAATATGAATGAGTAGTTAAATCTTAGTTTCCTTTTATGCAATTTGATTTCCTGCAATTTAGATATCATATTACTCAGATTGTTTATGATTACTTCCTATAGCCAGAGCGAGTCGAAAGGTGAAGGGTCAGAATATGGGTTGAAGTAGTGTGATTTAGTTTGTTTTGCTTTTAGTCTTCGAGTTGCTTTGAGTTTAGTTTTTATTTTCTTTTTCATACAGCAGTAAGGATACTGGGCCATTGTCACTAGTTCACTGTTTTGGTACATTTATCTCCTTTTGAGAATTGATTTCACCACAGTCAGTTTGAAACCTTCTTTTTGAAGAACTTTAAAGTTTGGAAAATCATTGTAGAAATCGCCATTACCATCCATACTTGAATCATTGTAGAAATCACCATTACCATCCGTACTTGACTTTCAACTTCGCCATCTCACACTAGGGAATCCACAGAAGATAAACCCAAAAACAAACTAAAAAATTTAAAAACGACAAAAGACTAAGAAATCGATTATCTTGCATATACAATGCACTTCACTTCAGCAGTTTACGACTCCCGGATTGACATTTTAAATAGCAATTTAGGACACACTAAATTGACCAAACATTTTGGTGCCGTTGCAAGGGAAGTGAAACTAGGTAGCCAATTTCTTAAAAAAAAAAAACAACAAGAAAATTTCAAGGAAGGAAAATTGATAACCTCTCAAAGTATGCTCTCCTCTTGCACTTAATGTGAACTGGAGGATCAGAAAAGAGAGAGTTATTGGTTTAATAATTTCTTGAGTATGCTCTCTTCTTGCACCTAGAGTGACCTCGAAGATCAGAAAGAGAATTATTAGCCTGACTTGAAGAAAAATAAAAAAATGACATGCATAGAGCAAGAGATTCTAGGGGAATGTTTTTAGCTAGGGCCAAGAGTTAAATTTTTACAACTCCATCTACTTCAAGGAATAGACAAGAGACACCTCCATCATCTCCAACTCACACTCCTAGCCTTGGGATTCCTGGAATTCAAGAGGCAGTAGTTGAATTAGGAGACTCTCCCACACCATCCATCAAATCTGAATTAGGAAAAGATCCTTTCTTTCCTTCTACAGGGAGACACATTGTAATTTAAGAAGTAGAATCACCTGAGGAAGAAGAGGGAGAAATTCCTCCTCGTTCACAATTAGTAGAGGAACCAAAGGACTCTCAAGTATCTGAGGAAACTATCATGACAGAGGAAGTAGTAAACGGATTTGGTAGAGGTAGAGGTAGAGGAGGAGGAGGAGGAAACAATGGAGGAGGTGGAGGTAACAATGGGGGAAATAGGGATGGAGATAATTCATTCAGATTTCCTATAATTGATGAGGATTCTCGAGAAACAATGAAAAACATCTCACCATATGTCCTCCCAAACTTTCATGGGTTAAGAAATGAGGATCCTGAAACATTTCTATTTGAGTTTGAAGTCGTGTGTCGAACTTATGATTATTTGGAAGACTCTCAAAAACTCAAACTGTTTCCTTCAACATTAAAAGGATCTGCTTTGAAATGGTTCATGGTATTACTCACTCAATCCATTAGGACTTGGAATGATATGAAACAAACATTTTTGGATAGATACCTGGACTATTGTATGCCCACCAATCACAAGGATGAGGTATTCAAAATGGTGCAAAGAGAAGATGAAAACTTGGAGGATTTACTTGAAAGATTCCAATACAACCTGAAAAGAGCAAAAATGAGTAACATAGATGAGGAAACCTTGAAAGCCCTTCTATTAAAATCCATTAGAGATTAATGGATAGATATTTTGAACATGATGGGAAAAGGAGATATATCTCAACTTCCACTTCATGATATAGCCGAGCTATGTGTCAATCTCTCAAGGGGAAAATCTAAAACTGGAAAAGGGCCTAGAGATCCTTCTCTCATTAGAGCAAACAAATATGCAACTGGATCAGTAAGTAGGGCTGAGATTGGAAACATGCTTGATGAATTCAAAACTGATATCTTAGGGAGTCTTAGTGAGCAACTAGACACCCTTAAAATACAAAACAAGTAGAAAGCAGAAGCTGAAGCTTTGGCCATCTTTTGCCTAAAATGTAGAAGGAAACATACTCTAAGGGAATGTCCCTTGGATGCAAAAGTTGTAGAAACATGTGTGATTTGTTCAGGAAATCATGAGACCAAGGATTTTCCTTCAATTCCTGGGCTCAAAGCTGTCTTTCAAGAAGATCCAAATACAATTGAGTCTCTCTGTTTTGTTGCAAGGAGACCTTGGCAGGGGCAACAAAACCAAGGGTTTAATAACTCTATGAAATTTCAACCCCCACCAAATTGGAATCCTTGGCAACAACCTTGGTCCCAACCTCAAAATCCTTTTCAATCATGGGTACAAGGTATGCAAAATCCTTATGGGAGATTTGCTCAATTTTGTCAATATCCTCCATCTTTTCAAAACCAGCAAGCTCCACAACTTCCAAATCAAAATCCACAAATATCATTGCCATTTCCACAACAACAACAATCTTCTCAACAGAATCCAAATTCTCAACTCTTGCTTCCATTCCAATAGAAGCCAAATCAACTACCTTCCCAGCCATTGCCAAACCCCAACAATAGAAATGCTCAAAATGCTTACATGGTAGAAGGTCAACAATTTCCTACCTATATGATTGTTCCTCTCAATGATGTAGAACTCAGATCTGGTAGAGTTTTAGATAAGCCTTCTATAGATGCTCAAAAGCAAAGCATTTCTGAGGAAGATTCTCTTGAAGCCAATAAAGGTTCTGAAGCATCTCTTCAAAGCCCAAGCATTCAAAAAGAAAAAGAAAAAGAATCAACCCCCACAACTCCTATAGTTGAGCAACCTGCATCTTTATCCACACCTCCTTTTCCTGAAAGACTACAAATTGACAAAGGGGTGGAAAAACAAATCATGTTGCCTGACTATGATTTCCTAGATGAATTAAAGAATGTCTGTATCAAGATTCCCTTGTTACAAGCCATTAGAGAGATTCCTATTCTAGCAAAAACAATAAAGGAGTTGAGTCTTAAAAGACCAGGAAGGAAACCAAGAGATACAAGAAGAATCCACCTGGTAGGAAAAATTGCAGATATCATGATGGGAAAAATTACTATGCAGAAGTATGTAGATCCCAGTAGTCCAATTGTCAAAACACATATCAATGGGGTAGAAATTCCAAATACTTTGATTGATTTAGGGGCTGCTATCAACATTATCAGTAGACAGACTATGGAACAGCTGAAACTTCCTAATCTTCTTTTTACACCTACTTTACTGCAACTTGCAGATCGACCAATTATCAAACCAGATGGTGTATTAGAAGACATTTCAGTCTCCTTATAATCTTGGGAATATCCAGTAGATTTCATGATTTTAACCCCCAAGAGTAATTTAGGAGGACACCCTCTCATCTTAGGAAGACCTTGGCTAGCCACAGCTGATGCTTTTATCAGTTGTAGGTCTGGGGATATGTATATTTCTTATGGTAATTCAACAAAGAAATTCAATCTGTATACTCAAGCAAAAGCAATTACAGAAATAGGGGATAATGAGTGGGTTGATGATGAGGATACTATACAACCTGTCTTTACCATTTCTGAAATCAGTGAAGATAGTCAAATTCTGAACACATTAGAAAAATTTGAAACATCTTCAGAATATGACCACATACAACTTCAGTTAGATTCTGACATTGAGTATCTATCATCTAGACAAATGTCTCTTTTCTCTATGGAAGAGTTTGGTAGTTCCGCCATTGAGATATTTCCAGGTAAAACATTGAATATCAACAAAAACTTGGAAAGATCACAACAGGGAGAGCCAACCAAAATCTTGCAAAACCATTCTACTGCATTGGCATGGGAGTATACTGATATGAAAGGTATTGACCCTAAAACTTGCATTCATCACATCTACATTGAGGAAAACAGTATACCAATCAGACAACCTCAGAGAAGGATGAATCCAAACCTTAGGGAGATAGTGAAAGAAGAGCTCCAAAAACTACTCAATGTAAACTTCATTTATCCAATTTCAGATAGCCGATGGGTTTCTCCTTTGGTTATAGTACCTAAAAAGAATGGTAAATGGATGGTATGCATTGATTACAGGGAATTGAACAAAGCAACTTTTAAGGATCACTTTCCTTTACCCTTTATCGATCAGGTATTAGATACTTTAGCAGGAAAAAAGTATTTTTCATTCTTGGATGGTTTTAGTGGCTATAATCAGATTCAGGTAGCACCTGAAGATCAGGATAAGACCACATTTACCTGTCCATGGGGAACTTTTGCTTACCGAGTACTTCCTTTTGGATTATGTAATGCACCCGCAACATTTCAAAGGGCAGTACTAGGAATCTTTTCTTATCTAATCCATGATTGTGTAGAGGTTTATATGGATGATTTTACAGTTTATGGTAATTTATTTGAAGAGGCATTAGAGAATTTGGAAAATGTCCTTATAAGGTGTAAAGAGACAAACCTTTCATTGAGTCATGAAAAATGATTTATGATGTTTACTGAAGGGATTGTTTTAGGACATCATATTTCAGGGGATGGGATTAAAGTTGATAGATCAAAAGTTGAAGTCATCTCCAAGTTGCTTATTCCAAATTGTCAGAAAGATGTTAGAAGTTTTCTGGAATTTACTGGATACTATAGAAGATTTATCAAAAACTTCACCAAGATAGCATCTCCACTCTTCAAATTACTTACAAAAGACTGTGAATTCAAATGGGATCTTGATTGTTAATCTGCATTTGAAACTTTGAAAACAAGAATATCTGAAGCACCCATTTTGAGAGGGCCAAATTGGAAACTTCATTTCCATATTTCTACAGATGCTTCAGATACAGCTCTAGGAGCTGTGTTGGGTCAAAAATATTTAGTTCCTTATGCCATTTACTACACCAGTAAAAATTTGACTCCCACTGAGTTAAACTATACTGTGACTGAAAAAGAGTTCTTAGCTGTTGTTCATGCAATCAATAAGTTTAGACATTATATAACAGGCTCTGAAACTTTTGTCCATACTGATCATTCTGCAATTAGATATCTAATGAACAAACCTATTATTAATGGCAGAGTTACAAGATAGCTCTTACTTTTACAAGAATTCAATATTACTGTGTTGGATAGACCAGGGAAACAAAATACAATAGCTAATTTCTTGTCTAGAATCCAAAATACTAATGAAGATTCTCCTGTAGAGGATAAGTTTCCAGATGAATATTTATTTGCAGTAACTACTAAGACTCCTTGGTATGTAGATATTGCTAACTATTTGGTTACAGGGAAGCTACCTCCACATTTATTTCCTAGTGAAAAAAGAAGAATTATTCAGGAGAGTTTGAATTATTCATGGATTTCTAATGAATTGTTTAAAACAGGGCTAGATTGTGTGATCAGAAGATGTGTTCGAGAAGATGAAATTCCTAACATCCTTAAGACATTTCATGATGAACCATGCGGTGGACACTTTGCTGACAAAAGGACAGCCTATAAAATCCTTTCTTTAGGATATTATTGGCCTACCCTCTTCAAAGATGCAAAACAATATGTCAGAAGGTGTGACAGCTGCCAAAGAGTTGGGAGACCGACTCTTTCAAATGAAATGCCATTACAACCAGAGGTACTTATCGAACCCTTTGAAAAATGGGCTTTAGATTCCATTGTACCCATTAATCCACCACCTAAACAGAAGAAGTATATATTGGTATGCATTGATTATGTCACTAAATGGGTAGAAGCCAAAGCATTGCCTTCTGCCACTAAAAATTCAGTTGTTCATTTTCTTTATGAGGATATTTTTAGTCGTTTTGGTGTCCCAAGAGAAATTGTGACAGATCAGGGAATTCAATTACATCTAACTTGATGAAGAAGCTGATGGAGGAATAGAAAATAAAGCACATAAAATATACTCCTTACCATCCACAAGAAAATGGCCAAGTGGAGTCTACAAACAAAGTTCTTGAGACCATTATCACCAAAACTGTTCATCTACACAGAAGAGATTGGGCAGAGAGGCTTCCTGAAGCCTTGTGGGCCTACAGAACTACATGGAGGAATACAACAGGGCATTCTCCCTATGAACTTGTTTATGGGAAAGAAGTCCTACTCCCCATTGAATTTCAAGTCAAGACTTTCAATATGGCAGTTTAGTTGGGGATGAATCTATCAGAAGCCCAAAAGCACAGAATGGAGCAGCTGAATGAGCTAGATGAGATCAGACAAGAAACAATTTTAAGGACTGATCTAGGTCAACATCAAAGAGCTAAGTGGCATGACAGATATATCAAAGAGAAAAAGTTTCAAGAGGGAGATTGGGCACTACTATTTGATTCCAAGTTTAAAGACTTCAAAGGTAAATTTCAGACCCATTGGCTTGGGCCATATGAGATTCAGAAAGTATTTAACAATGGAGCGGTAAGAATCAAGACCATTGATGAATGTCAAACTCCTCTCATTGTGAATGGCCACCGATTGAAAATTTATCATAAGACATTCTCAAAAGAGGAATTTGTCAAAATGTTCCAAGAGAATTCTACAATAAGGCTGGTGGCGAAGAATCCTTCTTCCCCACCAGCCTAGCGTTTGTTTCTTTCAGTTAAAAAAAAAAGTAAAAAAATTGTATAAGCCTAAAAACCAATCATATATTGGCGGTCTTATACAGAAAATATAGAGTGAAAATCAGGGACACCTGACACTATATTTTCCAAAAAAAATCTCTCCTCTCCTTCTTTTTCCATCTTCACTCCACCTCATTTGCCATTCCACTCCATCTCCATCTCATTTTCATTTCACTTCACTCCGCTTCACTTTCACTCCATTCCATTCATTTCACTTTCATTTCATCAATAAAAGTCCCTTTCAGGACTATTTTCACTCAGTTAGTTCTTTTCTAACTATCTTTGTTCAGCTAAGTGGGTGTTGTCTCAGTTTCCGCAACTGGAAGCCGTTTCCGCAGCCAGAAACAGTTTCCGCAGCCAGAAACGATCTCCGCAGCCACCACCACTCTGTTTTTCAAATTCACAGTCAAAATGTTAGTGCAATAATCATGAAAATGCAGGTGTAATTGAGCAAATGCTATGAAGACATGGAGCATCTCCAAGACATTAAGGAAGGGCAGTTGGTTAAAAGCTATGAGCAAGAAATGATAAGGATTCCAAAGGTATGAGCAAATTTTTTTATCAAATAGCAATTAAAGTCATGATTATGCATAGTTATCAAACCATAAAAGCTCTACTATGTGCAATGATTCGGTACGATAGCTCCATTACCCACTCCCATTCCACGATATTATTCCGCACACCATGCATTCATTTCTTAACGGTCTCATGATTGAATTTTGGGTTTAAACTCAAGTCGACTGCACTTTCATTTACCACCTGTACTTATGAGATGTGACCTATCCCATTATGGCTCCTCTCCACCGCATTTTCCACAGCCATCCATCAAAACGTGTAATATTTCGTACGCAGCCGTTAATTCAAAAATCTTGACTTCACTCCATACACTTACCATTCTATTAAAACCATCTTCTTCACATACATCCTTACTTCATTTTGTGAACTCACTGTGACTGCTCATCCTTTGTTCCGCCTGTAATCCTGAAGCATTCTCGTTACCTGCTATCCATTTACCGATTGTAGCCACTGCATTTTACCATAAACCCTGCAACTGAGCCACCTTCCCTTTGCTAAACCCTCACACGCAATTTCAGTTGAAATTCAAAACAGAGGAAGGAATGGGAAAATTACTAAGGGCAGAACCAGAAGGACCGAAATATTTAAAAGGTTACCCTCGAGCAAAGTATTTGCTGAAGAAAGCCAAATGGTTACGCTTCATCAAAAAGTTTAAGGGCTATAATAAAGAGGTAGCCAAAGCTTTTTCACTGTCTTTCGATGGCCAAATGGTGGAGATTGGAGACTTGAAGCTCACGGTGACTGAAACAACAGTAGCAGCTGCCACAAGCTTACCCCAGGAAGGTGAGCGATGGTTCAAAAACAAAAGCGTGGATGAAAAGGCATGGAGATTTATGCTAAGAAACCCAGGTATGGACACCACTGTGTTTACTAAAGGAATTCCTATTCATGCATTGAAAGAAGAATGGGCCAGTCTGTTGTTAGTTATCCGAAAATTTATCACTTGTGAAGGACGCTTTGGTTCAATGTACATGTACAATGCTAGACTGTTGATGAATTTATTAGAGAGTCAAACTCTTAATTTGCCTTATTTCTTATTGTTGAGTTTGAAGAAGATGAGTATTACAGTCCAAAAACACATAGGCAATATAGAACCTCATCTATATCATCAAGGACTTGTAAAAATTCTCATTGAGGACCAACTAAAGAAAAACAAAGATACCTGGGAACAGTTCTTGATAAGAAACTACTTTCAAGAGCCATCTGAGGCATCTGAAAGTAGTACACCAAAGACATCAAGAAAAAGTAGGAGAAAGGAAAAGAGTGTCATAGTCCAAAACTCTCCTACTACAGAAACTCAAGAAGTTGGTCAAGAAGAAAGAGAAAACAGAACTAAAGACAAGAAACAGAGAAAATTAAAAGGCAAAAGAACCATCCAAGAAGTCTACCAATCACCTGAGCCATCCATAGAGGAGGATTATCAACCACTGTCAGAGAGATTAGTGCATCTTCAAGAACAGACTGCTATAGCAAAGAAAAAGGAAAAAGGGAAATAGAGTATACAAGAAGGGAGTACTAGTCCACCATACTTAAGGAGAAGCACCAGGCTAAGAGGAAAGGGGAGTAAAACACAAGTAAAACGGCCCCACTTCATTGACTTGGGTGGTGAGACACCCGAGAAACCTCCAGCTGGTCGTAGTCCACCTCGTCCTCAGCCAAGTATTGAAACTAGTCCTCCACATATTGATGAAAGCCCTTCTTGGCGAGAGCTAGAGAGCAGTCCTCCTCCTCCACAAGATTTTGAACTCGGTCCAAGAAAGACACCTGAAATAGATCCCAATCAACAGTAGGTATATGACTACTTAGAATCTTTAGAAAAATCAGCTGCAGGTCCGAGTACCACTCTACCCTACATGACACCAGATGCACAAGTCCAGTCCTTAAAGCAGGAGGTATTTGAATTAGAGGTTCTAAACAGGCATATCAAGCAAGAAAATTAAGCACTCAAGGAGTAGAGCAAAGTAGATAAAATTATTCATGATAACACTATGCTTCATTTAGGACTATGGCAAAAGAAAAACAAGAAACTGAAGAAAAAGTGCAGAAAGTTGAGCAGAGCATTGATTAATCTCAAATTCAGATGTCTAATAAGGAAACCCAGGATGGTGGTAGCACCAAAGAAGAAGAAAAGAGGGCTAGATGTCCTAGCAGAAGCTTCAGAACATATGGATTAGAGGGGAATGACTAAATTTTGGTTGCATGAGGACATGCAACACCTTCACAGTGGGCGTATGTTGAGTCCCAAACCTGCACTTCCCTATATACCTTTTCAGCCTTCTTTTCCATTTACTTGATCCACCAAGCTGTCAAATCATTGCATATTAGTCTTAAAAGAGCTTATGAAATGGTTTCCTAACTATGTTTATGACTGCTGTTTGATTTAGATTTTTATTCAAGCAGCTACAGAAACTTGTCACTTTCCGCAGCCAACTCAAGTTTCCGCAGCCATTTTGTTAAAGACTATGTTACAGGTGTCCAATGGAGAAACCGGCCACATGGGCAAGCTGCAAGTGACATGTACATGGAGTGTGTCCCCTCAGTTCAGCCAAATCACTCATAAACAGTCATGGTCAAAGACGGTCAAAGGAGGGGTCAAACCAAGAGTTTTACGGTGGCACGGCTCTGTTTTGCCCACGTGAAGGTTTGCGTGGCACGATCCTCAATTTCCAGAGGTATTGGCACACCTGTGGATCAACCCGTGAACTGAATCGAGCAGCCACCACTCCATGGATTTAACTGTCATGATTACCATACCGCTAGATCTCAGGCCGTGGAGATTTACGTGTCTGTTTGGCAGCGTAGAATCTAGGAATTAGTTGCAGCATTTTCACTTATAAATAACGCGTTGGTATACGCTGGATAGTTAGCTTTTCAGATGTAATTTTGACTATTGTTATAAGCCCACTGTACTGTGCTTTACTTTTGTCTTATTACTGCACTTTAATATATGAGAAGACAACATTCTTGAATTCGATTTGTGACTGAGTATTGACTGGCTGAGGTTGCAGAGGGCCCCTGTACACCAAGGCTCTGTATAGTTTCTTACTTGCTTTCATTATGTTACTGCTTTTATAATCATTGCTTGTATATATTACGTTGTTCTGATGTTCATGATTAACTGCTGTCCATATTTCCTTTTATGTTTTCTCATAACTGTTAGCTGATCAGTGCTTTTCTTACAGGTTTTTGTAGGCAGCCTAGGCAAATTTACATATTTCTAATGACTGCTGACATGATATCATCTTGTCCTTTCTGCTGATTTTCATTTACTGAGTTTTAATTCCAGCATTGTCATTTCTTTCAGTTTTGCTTTGCTTATTTACTTTTGTGCCACTTAGATATCATATTACTCATCTGTTTATGATTTCATTTCTATAGCCAAGCGACTCAATTAGTGAGGACTCAGAATATTATTTGATGTAGTATGATTTAGTTTGCTTTCCTGCAAGTTAGAGATTAAATTACTTATGTCATTTTCAAGAATTGAAATATGAATGAGTAGTTAAATCTTAGTTTCCTTTTATGCAATTTGATTTCCTGCAATTTAGATATCATATTACTCAGCTTGTTTATGATTACTTCCTATAGCCAGAGCGAGTCGAAAGGTGAAGGGTCAGAATGTGGGTTGAAGTAGTGTGATTTAGTTTGCTTTGCTTTCAGTCTTTGAGTTGCTTTGAGTTCAGTTTTTATTTTCTTTTTCATACAGCAGTAAGGATACTGGGCCATTGTCACTAGTTCACTGTTTTGGTACATTTATTTCCTTTTGAGAATTGATTTCACCACAGTCAGTTTGAAACCTTCTTTTTGAAGAACTTTAAAGTTTGGAAAATCATTGTAAAAATCACCGTTACCATCCATACTTGAATCATTGTAGAAATCACCATTATCATCCGTACTTGACTTTCAACTTCGCCATCTCACACTAGGGAATCCACAGAAGATAAACCCAAAAACAAACTAAAAAACTCAAAAATGACAAAATACTAAGAAATCGGTTATCTTGCATATATAGTGCACTTCACTTCAGCAATTTACAACTCCCGGATTGACATTTTAAATAGCAATTTAGGACACACTAAATTGACCAAACAGTCGTCCCAACAAACCATGTTTACATAGATTCTCTATAAGTTTTCATAGACATTCTAGATTGCACATTGGCAACAAATTTCTTTTAATTGTCAACCATCTCAACAAGCATATTAATATTAGCAAGAAAATCAGATACTAAAAATTGTTGAATGGCATCATTGCACCTATCTTCTATTAAAGGTTCTCCTCCATCATTTCTATGCAACTCATAGTTTTTGGTTCTATGAAGGCTCTTGAAGTAAGCACAATGTTCCCAAACAATATTATTGTTAGGAAGGTTTGGAATTGTTGAAAATTTTGGAGATGCACCACATCCACGAAAACAAACATGGGAAGAAAACGGTTCTTCCCATGATACCATACAAGTTATACCATACAAGTTTTTATACTTAGGTTAATCAATTCATCATTCCGATGATTTATTAATCTTTTCCTGTTGGATGGTCCAACTTCAACAGGAGAAAGGGATAAAAGATAAATTAGTTCTAAATTTATTTCTTGAGCAACATCCATTGGAACATTGTTATGAAAAAAGGGATCAAATAAAAGAAGCATAAAAAAATACATATATTTCAATGAAACGTTGAAGCCCATGAAAAAAATATAATTCTAACTACCTGCATTTTTCCAAGAGAGTAAGTGTGCGTAGATTCTGGAGGAATGGCGATACAAAATATGTAGTTGCATGGGGGAACACTCAACCAGACATTGGAAATAGAATGGTACAAAATCTCATTCATTTCCGCATGCATATTACTATCACCAGAAAAAGTAGATGTTGCTAATTGTTGAATGGCATCATTGTTCCAATATTCCAATACTCCACTTGTTACGCCACTTGCAGAGGGTTCGTGGTTCTCACTTCTATGAACGCTCTCTTTGCAAACACAATTTTCCCAAACAAAGTTATTGTTAGGAAAGTTTGCAAAAATTAAAAAATTTGGAGCTGCACAACATCCAAGGAAACACATATTTCAAGGAAATTTTCCTCCCATCATACCATGTAACTTTTCATACTTATGGTTAATGAGTCCATCATTTTGATGATTTACTAAAGTTCTTTTCTTTTGTTTATATGTGGTTCTTCTCCGCGCATTTATTTCATCTCTATTCTATTGATATTGTTGTCGTTGATATTCATTCGCTCTCTCATGAGACCCAGGAGAGCGAGATCTTTTCAAAGATCGCTTGTTTGTTAGTTCACTTCGCATTTCTACCCCAAAAAAATACTATTGAAATTTTTATTTTTAATTCTTAAGCAGGTTAAAACTTAGTATTAGTTCTAACACAAATTTCAATATTAACCTTTCTAAATATTACATCGACTAAATTTCTATTTTTAATTCTTAAGGAAGTTAAAACTTATTCTTAATTTTAACACAAGTTTCAATATTAATCTTTCTAAATATTCGACTAAATTTTTATAGTAAATTAATTTAAATAATAATAATCACCCTTTCAAGTTACAACATATACATATATAAACAATATTTGAAATATCACAATAGAGAATGGAAAATCAAATGCATTATTTGATGCATCAAATAACAAAAGAATGTAACTAATGAGATAGAAACATAACAAAGATTGATATGACTATTTTTGAGTTCAAAGTTTAAATTGGCATGGGAACCATTTTCAATGTATGTTGATAAACATGAAACAAAGGAAACATATATGAGAATGTATATAACGACATATTTCAAAGCCTTAAAGGTCAAACCATTACAAGAACATACATTTCCATTTTGAAACATCATAATACAGAGAGAAGCATGAAGTGCATTGTTCTATCATCTAAATAGCAAAATAATGCAACTAATCTCCAATAAGCTTATCAGAAATTTACATGGCTATGTTCTAAGTGTACAATCCAAATTGGTATGAAAATGACTATAAAAACATGTTTCAAAAGTTTAAACGAAGGTAACACTTCTAATAACATGTAACAAAAAACATGTTGAAGCATCTAAGCTTAAAAGATGGTAGACTTTGTATCTAGAATAAGTGAGAAAACATTGCAATTTTCAATCATGCCATTGAAATATTCAATCATTCACACATAGAACCTAGATTTTTCAAACATAGATACATCATCAATAATTGTTAGTGTGCATAATCTAGTCAACAAATCATATATCTTTAATCGTACTTCCACCCAACCAAACATAAGTATTTTTCCTTTAACTGTACAAAAAGGAAGGTACTCTAGGCATTTATTATTAATACCCATAGAAATCCTATCAAGAAATGTCCATTTGAAACCCCAATCATCTTCAAAATACTCCAAGCTTTGTTCATTGCAAGTTCATCCAAAGTGAAAATCTTCAATTTCTTCAAGTGACCACTTAGAGGTAGAACGATTATTAACAATACAAACAAGTTGGTTGTTGTACAATGCGTATGACATGAATCACACATCAGAAATACGAACAAATGAAAAACCCCACCAGTTTCTTAAAAGATCCAACCAATAGATAGTGTAACCATATGTAGGATAATAATCATAATCTTGGTCTAAATATAACCAAAAAAAATCCTTTATAGATGATAGCCTCCTTTGGTCGTGTTATGCCACCAAAAGTAAGTTTTTTCCTCTTCCAAACCATGTATATGTTGCTAGAAACAAAGAAATGTGAATCCATGTTTTTGTAAATATGTTTGAGCATAACCAAATCATATTTTGTGGACCTAATTTTTCCAACAAAAAGAAAAACCACCTCTCCCTTAGATAAATATCTCCAAGATTTATAATTGATTTTGTGAAAGGGTTTAGTACAATACAATTCTTTGAATGTGAAAAGCTTCTAGGTGCAATGAACACAATCATTGATCCAACTATACATTAAATTCTATATCTAGAATGAAGAAATCAAAAAAGTAGGGAAGAAATGTGTCATTTACCATTAAGGTAAGATCCAAGAATACAGTTATGTTTGGTATGAACTCATAAAGTAGTAAATCCAAATCCTATCTTGGAACATTAATTGCAATCAACAAAGAAAATAAGATTTTGCAATACAACACTCCATTGTTTACAAACCAATCAAAATCTTATCAACACTGATAAAAGAAGCCAATGAAATATAAACTTAATAATCTCAAATGATAAAAACTTCCAAATAATTATATCCATGAGAAAACAAACAAGTTTCTTAAAAAATGTAAAGAAGAAATGTAAAAAAAAAACATTTTTAATATTAAACATCTTCATTATTATATTAAGTATGTTAAAATATGTTTCATAAAAATCGATGCCTCAAAAATAGTTACATCGAATATTGAACCAAAATACAGTCCACCTATTTTATATTATTTTAATGTTAATAAGATATAGACTTTACTTGTATGCCCATGTTTTCTTAAATCCCGTAGTCTTTTTGTTTATTCCTTACTTTTTAATATGTAATTTTCCTTTGAAATTCAAAATACGTAATTATTTATATTTCTTTTAGTTCAACATTTTCGTGGATGGCTAGAATTTAACCATGGTTTAATATTCAACCACTATTATACATTAAAAATATACACTCATATTTAAGGTCACTTTCCTTTATGATATCTGAATTATGTTAGTTAAATAACATTTTTTAAAAT
The DNA here is from genome assembly GCA_031772625.1 of Pinus tabuliformis. Taxonomy (NCBI): domain Eukaryota; kingdom Viridiplantae; phylum Streptophyta; class Pinopsida; order Pinales; family Pinaceae; genus Pinus; species Pinus tabuliformis. The sequence continues at coordinate 1,061,568,103 of CM062811.1, read as the reverse complement.
ACCTATCTTTCTTAAAAATATATATTTAATTAAAAATATATATATATATATATATATATATATAATTTAGATAATATAAAAAATATTTTATCTAGATTATTATTCAACGTCCATAAAAACCTTCCCTAATGTTATTTTTATATTAAATTTAATTATATTATATTAATTTCTATATCTTAAATATTTGTTATTTAATTTTTTATGGTTTGATGTTAGTTTAATAGTTTGTTTTTGCTTCAATTATATATATTTTTAAATATTTACATAATTTAAATGTGTTATTTTTCAATTTTTATTAACAATAATAATAAAAAAATATTTACATAATCAAATCATTGTTTAACCATTGTTAACCATGGCTGGAATTTAACCATTGTTTAATATTCAACCATTATTATACATTAAAAATATACACTCATATTTAATGTCACTTTCCTTTATGATATCTGAATTATGTTAGTTAAATAACATTTTTTAAAATATCTATATTTCTTAAAATAAATAAATAAGTATATATATATATATATATATATATATAGATAGATAGATATATAAAATATAAAAATTATTTCATTTGGATTATTATTCAACTTCCATAAAAAAAAAAACCTTCCATAATGTTATTTTTATATCAAATTTAATTATATTATATTAATTTCTATATCTTAAATATTTGTTATTTAATTTTTTATCGTTTAAAGTTAGTTTAATAGTTTGTTTTTGCTTCAATTATATATATTTTTAAATATTTATATTATTTAAATGTCTTGTTTTTTCAATTTTTATTAACAATAATAATAATAAAAATATTTACATAATGAATATAATTTATTTATTTTTGTATATTAATAATAACACAATCTATATAATAAATTTAATTATATTATATTAATTTTGGTTATTAATAAATTAACTTCATCAACCAAACATATACATTTATTTTCAATGCATTGCATTACATTTATTTTCACTGCATTGCATTAGTACGCTCCTGCACAATTTATTAGTTGTGTGCTTTATGTGTACTTATGACATTAGTACTAGTAAGCTTTCATTATTACAATATTGTCACCATATTGTAACCATTTATTACAATATTGTCACCATATTGTAACCATAATTTTATTTGCAAATTCAATACATCGTTCTCAAATTGAAATTCAATTTTTCAATGTTGGTAAAATTATGTTAGTATAAATATCCATATAATTTTAATTGTATTTAAAAAAATCAGAGAAATATAAAATATATCTTAATTTATATAATAATCAAATTTTGAGTATACACATTTACATTTACCTAATGACATAATTTTTTTTATACAACATAAATATAAAACATTAATATAATTAATCACAAATAGTACACATCAATAATGTAATCAAAATAACATATATAAAATAACTTTAAAACATAAATGAGACAACTTGACTAAAAAAACATAACTTAAATAAACTAAACAATAAAACATAAATGAGACAACTTGACTTAAAAAACATAACTTAAATAAACTAAACAAAAAAACATTATAGCAAAAGCCTTTTTGGGCAAATAAATTATATGACAAACATTTAAACGAAACTAATATATATGCGAACAACCAGACATGGGAAACAAATTAAACGCAATTATATGCCACGTAAATTATTTGACAAATATTTGAATGCAATTAATATATATATATATATATATATACCATTTCATATATTATAACACACTCATAAAATCATTTCAACACGTCAACCAATCTATATATAAACAAATAAATGCATAGCTTACCACTTTCCGCCAGCGTATGCATAACACATAAATAAACAGAAGCACAAGGACCCACCCTACTAGGGTTGGGGAACTCCAGTTTACGGGAAATCATTGTGGTAATCCACAACCGTCAGATTTCAAGCCACAACATGTGTCATAGGCGACCACAACAACTGGATGAATCCCAATGCTTATATCTATATGCTTACAAATGCATTAACATGATGTTTGACTTATTGACTTACGCCATTGAATATCAACTTATTGCCAGCCTGTATTACTGTTATACACATTTAATTTATATAAATATCGTGGTCTTGAAGTTATATAGTTAAATAAATTATGTGGCTCTAGGTGACACAAACACATATTTATCCATCAGATGTTAAACTTGATCTTTGTTTTAAATTTATATGGAAAGAAATAAAAAGAAGAAAATTATTTTAATGTCGATAAGGTTAATGATATTCTATGGGACAAATTGCTTATTCATTTGGTTGATGTATTCGGCCCTTTTCCTGTGAGGTCTCACAGTAAATCCTCTCAACTTCTCAACAAACCCTCACTAAATAGATTATCACAAGAGCTAGCTGCTAGAATATTTGCATAACTTTCCGTATTTTGTTTGAAGTCATCACATTCTAAAATGAAATGTTTTTATGTTTCCTTTCTGGGGAAAAGAAAAAAAAAAAAAGACCTACCTCCCACAGTTCTTTTGGCCTTTTCCAGCGCTCTGTCTCACAATGGAGTTGATGAGAATTAGTCCTTAAATGAGTAATAAGAATTTTGGCTCTCCAAGAAATATTGGCCTATATGTACGCTTTTTGTTGTTTATTATGAGTGGGATTAAACACTTCAATATAGTATTTTTTCTTTCTCCCTAGATCCTTATCCAAAGTACGCTTGTGTAACTTATTCATAAAAAACTATTTTATCTTTTTATTGTTTATGGGACACATGTTCAAGCAAATATCCCATTTACTAAACCATTTGTTATTTTTCTACATCCAAGTCTTCTCTCTTTTACACAATTTGTCATTAAAGACAACCTTAGACCATCTTCCTTCTTCCATTTGCTCAATTTTTTTTAAATACCTTATGACATGCACCATAGAAATTGCTTCAATAGGAGCAACCCCTGTTTCACTTAACAATATAGCATAAGGAGCTACACTTTTAACTTTGAATTTGTTTGTAATCAAACGATTCTGAATTTTCTCAATTTGTTTCCACTACATGTCGGATGTATTGATGTCTCACAATTCACAACCTTAGAGAATCACCAGAATTGCTAGAAGCCCAAAAAGAGTTTGAGTGGTTTTCTAGTCCCATAACTCTACCACTCTACACCTATTTTGAAAAGAATAAAATGTATTCTAACCCCCAAAGTTATTTTCTTTCTACAACCATCCCATCTCAAATTTTTGTTGAAGTCAATTCCAAGGTATTTACAATCTACAACTTCTTCCAAAATGCTTCCTTCAAAGTAGAACTTATGTTGGTTATGTTTTCTTTTTTTTACAGAAAACCGCTACTCTCGTTTTTCTAATATTTACTTGCATCCTCACCCTGCTACAAAAATGCTCAAGGGATAGTAACTGTTGTTGCAAACCAAGAGAATATTTAGTAATCATAATAAGGCCATCTACATACAAAAGAAGCATTACAAAAAACTTGCCCAAATGGATACCATCAACCCCTTGTGAATTTAACCACTCCTCAAGCTTGTCAATGTATAAACCAAAAAGGGTATCAGACAATAAGAAACCTTGCTTGACCTCAATATTGCTTCTAAAACTTTCATAAATTTCAGTTGAAGTTCTAATTTTGACTTTCACTTCTTCATACAACTTACACACAACTGCTCTTAAATGTTTAGGAACCCCAATTTCCTCCATTCCATGCCAAAGCTTATCCCTAGGAACCATGTCAAACACTTTTTCTGAAATCAACAAAGGAACAAAAGACTACTTCCTTTTTCTCTCAAACTTTTTCAATGATGTTCCTTAAAGTTATACAATCATCAATTGTGGAATGTTTAGGTCTAAAACCTGCTTTCTCTTTAACACACTTATCTCTTTCTTCTACCCACTTGTTGATTTTATTTTCTAGCATGCTTCCAAATAACTTTACAAACAAGGTGTTTACCACTATGGTCCTATAATTTTAGGGATTATTGATGCCACCACTCTTGAAAAGGGGTATTTCCAAACTAGCTATCTAATCTATGGGGAACCCATGTTATATAATGTTGATAAAAAAAATTGTAATGTGAGGTGCAAGAATCTTTGAGCCCTACTTTAGATACTCTACTTGGAGTTTAGCTAAGTCTTTTTCTTTTACAACACCCAACTTCTTAATACCCATCTCTACCTCTTGCACCGTGGAGAGTTCAATATCATTGTTGACCAAGGGGGTAGGGTCATCCTTGGGATCATGCTCATAGATTTGTCTTGCATAGTGAAACCATTTAGAAGTTGTAATACTATTTCCAGTTTGCATCTTTCTCGATTGGAGCTCCTTCCAAAATAATAGGGATTATTTTTCCAAAGGAATATTAGTTCTTCCCTCCTTGAAACCATGAAATCAACCTTTTTCTTTCTTAATATATATTTGAAAGCTTTGAGATTTATGTGATCCTTGTTTGACTCTTTCAACATTCTCCTTGTCTTTTTGTATTCCTCGCCAAACCAAGCATTAACCAGAAATCAATTTGTTTAAGACTTCTTATTTTTTTCTCTTTGCACTATACAAGTGCGCTTTCAATTAAATGTGTTAATTTGTGACTATGAAGGTTGTGAATTTGGATTTTCTCCTTCTCAAAGAGCCTCTCTAGAGTCATTTTGAAGGTATTACAATCTTTTGGAGTCAAAAGAATTCTTCCCTTTGGGAGATTTTTTTGAACACACTAAGTTTTTGACACTAATTGCTTCTTTCCAGTCCAAGAGAAACTTAAATAAATTGGTGTGTGATCTTATTTTAAGTCCCAAAGTTGATATCCAATAAAAAAATCCTTCATTTCCTCACACAAACCAGGTATTGCAAGTGAAATTACCGGAAATTTTTTATCTTGTCAAGCCATTACAAATGACTAACTCGAAGGCCCCACATAGAGTAAGAAATTGTTCACCAAAGAGATTGCAACCCTTGTCCTCTGAAATTCCTTCCTATTGATGATTAATCTCTTTTGTGAGCTAAATAAGGTCAAAATATTCTTTAAAACAAAGAATGCTAGCTTGCTCAATTGCAGTCCTAGCATTGAAATCACCCATTATAAGGACTTCACCTAATTGAGAATATGTAACAATATATACTTTTAGGGGTGCAAAAGGGACTTTTATGGTCAAGTTCTTTACTTTTGTAGATTTCTTAAACTTGAAAGGGATTATTTCTTTCTTAGTTTATCTTGGCATCAAGGAAGAGTTCTTGACCAAAGCCCTGGGTTGTCGAGCTGTCTTGGCTTGGCTCGGGACTCTAAATGAGTTCTCATTCTCTAGAAATTTTCCTAATGTTGTTCTTTCTTGATTACAAAGGCGTATAACAGTAAATGTATTTGCTAATATTTGTTAAAAAGGGTTATATCCTGACAGAATAGTCGTTTTTCGCTACTTCACTCTTTATTAAGAAAGGTCCTTTTGATGTTCAGGGTTATTACTCTCTTTATAACTTTCGGTTATGAGCATGTATCCCTTATCATAACTTCCATCCATGGTCTGGATACAAAGAACCAGTCTCTTACTCCTAAATAGAAACAAAGTTATTCTAATGTTTCTATAACAACTTGTACAAAAAATGATACAAAGTAAAGATCTATTTCCAGACTCTACTTAACCTGTTAATATCATTCACTATCACATACTTACACATAATTACAATATTTATTAATTGTCTATTGACATATTTAATGGAAACCATAGCCTAATAAATAAATTAAGATCACTTATCTGTCTGTCAACAATTTTGGTATTCACTGGGATTTTGACCTGCTTGCCTCCAAACAATAAGTTCAGCAATTACATCTTTCTTCCCCCGAGTTAGTGACCCATGCAACAGTAAAAGAAAATAATGATCACCAAGGTCTAATATGTCCTTAGGACCTCTTTTCCATCAATACTTATGAGTTTTCCAATAGGGTCTTCACTAGTGCGCTAACCAGCTCTGGATTTTCCCAAAAGACTTGTAGTTCTTTTCTCCTCAAGTTACATCCTCCTCCCTCCAATGCCTCCCCCTTTTCTCCTCCTATCCACGTCTTATTTTCTCCCTCTTGAGATATCCATCTCTCAGAAAAACATGGGAGGTGTAACTGTTTTCTTTTCAACTGTCCTGGGTTCTTTACATTCTTTGGTCTCACCCATAAATCCCAGATCTATCTATTGACACATTCCTAATTAATTATTATAATTATTTCTTTTAAAAGTAACTAACTTAAAACTAGGAAAACTAAAATACTTTAAATAATTTTGTTCTATCTTTTGTAATAAATTACTGTCTGAATTTACCAAGTTCATAAAACATAGTAAATAAGAAATATTCATTGTATTAGGGTGTTACATCTTCACCCCCTTGTGCTAAACACATTCCTCGGTTTTTACACTAGGTATCTTTAACATTTCTAGATAGGCTTCTCCCACGAATTTTTCATCTTCCTAGGTAGCCTCGTCTGGGCTAAAGTTCTTCCATAACACTTTAACCTGGGTGATGGATCACCTTCATAATTTTGTTTCTCTCCATTCTAGGATGCGCTAAGGTTCTACCAGGAACTCTCCATCTGGTTCGACCTATAACAACCATCACACAAATATTATTACATGTAAATTTTATATTAAATCAAAAGAATATAATTAGGAGATTACCTGAATATTCTTCCAGTCAATTACATGTCTAGATTCATACACGTATCGTTTTAGTAATGAAACATGAAACACATTATGAACTCTTATTTGACTAGGTAAGGCTAACTGATAAGCCATTGGTCCAATTCTTTCTAATATTTGGAAAGGGCCACAAAAATGAGGGGCAAGTTTTGCACAACTGGTCCATCTCAATGTGCTTTTCTTGGGTTTAATCTGCACGTATACATGATCTCCAACTTCAAATTCTTGATATGTTCTTTTCCTATTACCATAAGCTATTTCCCGATCTTGGGCGGCCTTTAAATTTTGTCAGACTTTCTTCACTTCTCATTCCATCTCTTCCAGCATCTCTGGCCCTAGCATTAAGGCATTCTTCAGGCTATTCCAATTGGCAAGGGTTCTACATATTCTTCCATATAACACCTCGAAGGGGTTCATCCTTAATGATTCATGATATGCGTTATTGTATGAACTTCTACCAAGTTTATATATTCTTCCCATTTACTGGGATGTTTCATAACATATATCCGTAACATGTCCTCCAAGACTTGGATCATGCGTTCAATTTTCCCATCTGAATGTGAGTGGTATGCAGTGCTAAACTAAAATTGAGTTGAAAAGTTGATAAATAGAGCTTTCCAAAAAGGAGACGTAAAATTTATATCTATGTCTGGTATAAAAACCGTGGGAGTACCATGTAATGGAAATGATTCTTTCATGAAAATATTACCAACTTGAATTGTCTTGAAGGTAGATTGTACTAGTATGAAATGGGTTTTTTACAATGTTTATCAAATACTACCATTATCGAGTCATTGTGCTTCTTCTATTTCGGTAATCCTATAATGAAATCGAGTGTAATATTCTCCCACTTCCATTCCGGTATGGGGATAGTTTTTAAAAGACTAGTGGGATGCTAATGTTCATTTTTGACTTGTTGACATTCCATGCACTTTGTTCAATACTCTGCGATATCATTGCGCATCACCAACCAGAAATAACCCTTTTTAATTGATGATAACATTTTCTGATAACCAGGATGAGAGGCATAAGGGCTCCCATGGAACTCATCGAAAATCATTTTCCTTATAGAAATCTAGTTAGGAATGTATGCTCTTACCGTAAAGGTCAATAACTACTCTTCACTTACCTTGTATTCAAATTGTTTTCCTTTGCTACTAGCTCGTTGTTGTTGCTGCCACAAAAATTGATATTCATGATCGTTTTGGGTGGCTTCTTTAATTTCGTCCTGAAATTTAAATTCTACTTGATTATAACAAAGTTCATAGATGCAATATATCATTTTTCTGAATTCATCTACAAGATGATTTTTCTTTCCTTTTAAATGTTTAATTTCAAATTCAAATTCTCTTAGGAAGGCATTCCATCTTATTTGATGGGAATTTAAAATAACTAGTGAAACTACTATGGTCAATCATTAACAAAAACCTTTTTCCTAAAAGATAGTGCCTCCATACCTTTAGCACATGCACCACAACAGTTAATTCGAAATCATAAGTAGAGTATCTCTACTCATGATACTTCAGCTTCCGTGATTCATAAGAAATCACCTTCCCATCTTGTGTTAATACTACCCCTACTCCTTCCTGGCATGCATATGTGCAGACCACAAATTCCTTATTTGGATCAACAATATTTAGCACAGGAGTAGCAGTCAATAAGTGATTTAATTATTCAAAATTTTGTTGGCAATTGCTTGTCCATTTAAAATTTCTTCCCCTTTTTTATAAGGAAGTAGTGGGGTACATGATTCGTGAGAATCCTTCAATGAAATGTCAGTAAGATCACACCAAGGCCATAAAATAATGTATATCAGCCACATTCTTGGGCATTGACCATTCCATAATGATATCGATTTTCCCAGGATCAAGTGTTATTCCCTCTGCTAAAATGACATGGAGTAAATAATTGATCTAGTCTTTATAGAAATCACACTTACAAAATTTTGCATATAACTGATGATCCTAGAGCACTTGCAGCACTATGTGTAAGTGTTCCTTATGTTCCTCCAAATTTTTTAAGTATATCAATAGGTCATCTATAAAAATCAAAACAAATTTATCCATCAAAGGATGGAAGATATAGTGCATCAGACTCATAAATGTTGCGGGTGAATTAATCAGTCTAAAAGTTAAGACCACAAAGTTATAGTTCCTCTAATGAGTTCTCAAAGTCGTTTTACAAATGTTTTCATCCTTGACTCGGATATGATGATATCCTGACCTTAAATCAATTTTAGAGACGGTTGTTGCACCCTTAACTTGATCAAATAGATCATCAATCTCAGGCAAAGCATACTTTTTTTAAGGGTCAATTTATTAAGTTTCCTGTAATCAGTGCACATTCATAATGTGCCAAACTTCTTCCTTATGAATAAAATCAAACCTCCCTAGGGAGATATGATGGGTCTTTATCAAGTAACTCTTGTAATTGCATTTTAAACTTAGTCAGCTCTCGAAACCTCATAAGGGGCTCTGCATACTGGTGCTGCTATGGGAATTAATTCTATGGTGAAATAAATATCATGTTTGGAGGCACCCCTGGTATCTTTTAAGGAAATACATCAATAAATTCCTGGATTATTGGCATGTTCTCCAAAGTAGCAGTCTTATCTTTTGAGTTGGAATTCCCCACTTGAACTGCATAAATCATACAACCTTTTCTGATACATTTTCCCAACTAAGAAGCAGTAATGGGACGTAACTACATGGGTTTTCTAACCCCTTCAATCTCTTCCTGAGATCCATCTTCAGCAAGGTAACTGATCGGCTTATTCTTACAATCAAACAGAGACCAATGTCCCTCTAACCAGTCCATTCCAAGCAATAAATCATATGAGACCAAGGGTAAAATGTTTTATTTTTCACTTATGTGTTCATCCTCTACCTCAATGGGATAAATTGGCACCTTGGCACTCACCCTTATCTTGGCTCCAGTTGCTAATTGTACCATCTAGGGGTTTTAAATTTATAGGTTTGTAAACAACATTGTTCTACTACCTTGGGGTTGATGTAACTTAAGCTTCCACCAGAATATACTAAAATAGACACATATTGGTTAAGTAGCTTACCTTATAGCCGGTCTATCATAGTAGGCTAATAATATTGTTGTCGGTATTCTAGAACACCATTTCTCCTAGGCATGCTTCTTTCCATGTCCCCGACCATTGATGCTTCTTTCATATTAGCAATGTGTTTAGTTTTAGCACGATGGGGAGAGTTTTTATAGTAGTGAGGTTCTCCACAAACCCAACATTGCAAAGGGGGATTTTGCATTGGACTAGGTTTCGACTTGTTGTATGCTTTGGTAGGCCTAGCTTCTGCTTTCCATTTTGGTTTTTGCTAATTCCTCCCAGATTGTTTGTTTGGTGGATTCCTCTATGAGTTTTTGAAATTTGCAGATTTAGTGCTTTTTAAATTATGATAATACTTTTGTCCCTTCTTTTGAGAGCACATTTTACTGGTGTCTCCCTTCTACTTCATCTACTGGTAACACATTCGAGCTTTTTGGATGGCTTCATCCATGTTTTTTGGGTTGTCAAACTCTATTACTTCTTTCATTAGCGAAGGAAGACTACTCATAAAGCGTTTTACTTTAGATTTTTCCTCCTAGAGATAGGGTAAATATCTCAATAACGAGGTAGATTTAGTTATATATTCGTCCACAGTCAACTGCCCCAGTTTTAAGTCATGGAATTATTTATCTTTTTCATCATAGAATCATTCTGTCAAGTACTTGTTCTCAAGTGCTTTTGAAATTCCTCCTAGGTTACATTATGTTCTTCTATCCCTTGTACTATCTTGACCTATTCCCACCATAAGGTGGATTTTCCTTGAAGCTGATAGATAGCTAACCTGGCCCTGCGTTTACTTTTGTATTCATAAACTTGAAAAAATTTGTTCATATTGATGATCCAGGCTTCTGCAACTTCTTCTGCTTCTCTGTCATAAATTGGGGGTTTAATATTTTTGAACTTTCCTTGTACCTCCAACTTCTGTTTATTTTTTTTCTTTGGTCTAAAACATTGCTCAATTCATCTTCATTATCAGCTCTGTTTCTATCACTTCCTTCTGGATTTTCCTCAGTACGTTGTCATTGGTCTCCTTCATCTCGGGTTCCATGGTCAAGACTTGGTTGATAGGTTCGGCGTTTTTTCCTATCTGAAAGGCTATTTAGAATCCTTTCTTCTTCACACATTACTCTTTCCTTATATGTCCTTACTCAAACCATTTCATCTTGCAATTATTGAAGAGTCTTGAGTAGCATGCTTATTTGGTGTTGTTGTTCTTCAATTAGCCTGCTTGTTTGGGTCTGCTATTCTACACATAACTGCACCCACATTTCCAAATTTGCTTACAGATTTGGCATGGGACTTGCTCCCACTACTAATATAGTTTGAATTTGACCTTCAGCTCCTCTCCTCGTCATGGTTTATTCACTTGTTCACATTATTTCACTGTGCAAAATTCAACACACTTATTATTACTATCATTGCCCAATCAGGCGACAATATTAAAACCGTGCTCTGATACCATTTGTAACATCCACATACACACTACAAAGACTTTTTTATTTATAATTACCATAGTTAACATTGTTAAAATAACTATATTACTATTGCTAACATCATACCATAATCAACAGATTGTTTATATAACCTTTCTCTTAATTAGTGTTGAATGTAAAAATTTGTTATTGCATTTGTTAGCAATTATAATGAAATATATTATAATTTTTTTAAGGTATTGTTATCAATTTTACACGTTTTTTTTATTATTTTATTCTGAACTATGTATTATTAAAGGGTTATGTTGCAAATTGCTTTTCAAATATGCTGTCATGACATTTATTGATTGACCTGAACCCTGGTGGATCGTGACCACTAGTTATCCTTCATTACGTGGTACTAATCTTGAAGGTCGTGGATCACTCCTACTTGGAACCATTTTCATTGTCGAACATTTCGGAATCCATATCTACAATGGTAATTTCTCATCCGAAGATAAGGACTACTCTTCGGCTTATTCCTTTCATTTGTTTACCGACAAGAAGGTTTTGGAGTTACTCCAAGACTAGTTCGAAGTCTGAAGATAAGGCCACCCAATGTTTCTTACCCTCATTTTTTATTTCATAGGATTTTAGATAGAAAGTGCACACTCTTCTAATTAGTTCTGGTCTTAGAAGTTTTTCCTGAAGGCATTTTTATCTCCAGCAACTCTACAATGGCCAAGGGTTTCCAGCATAAGGTTATTGTGTAAGTGATATTTTTTCTTCTTCGTCTAAAGTATTTTCCTATATTTACATTTTCCTGTTGACATCGTTGATTTATGGCATGTTCCTCCTACCTGTAGGTCACCACTGCAGCATGGACCAAAACATATAACTAACAGGTAGGTGTTTCTTCCCATTCTATTGTGGGTTTGTTGTACTTTGCATGTCATTTGAATTAGCTCTCGGCTAACACCTCACTATGACCTATGTAGGTATAACCCAATTCTCTTCACCACTTTCATTCCATGTTTGTGGATGGCTGGTTGTCCTTTTGGGTTCTTGCATTAGTTTATGGCTTCATTAACCTACGAATTATTCTACAGGTGCATTGATTCTTTGTTTTCACATCTGGAACATTTATCTTTGGCATGGTATCGACCTAGGGTTTATTAAACATCCCTAAGGGTTTCTAATTATCTTTTCAAAGAATTTTTTGTCTCACTTATGTAACTCGATATTGTAATTTATTTTGAATGCACAGTTAACTAGCCTTTTAATGTACCTCGCCCTTTTCACCCAAATTCATGCCTTATCGGCTAGGTTATGAATTTCCCTTAAGTTATTGTAACAATATGATTAGTATCCTTGCATGTAATACTTCACTCGTTAAGGGGTTTGATCTTGAATGGTGTGATTTGGTTTACGAAATAAATTTTAGTGTAATGGTATATTTTTTTTCTTATATGTATTATTAATTCTTTACCATTGTAAAAATCAGAGAAACTATATGTGGCTTATTTCATTTTGAATAGCTTGTTGTCATATGAAAGGTTTAACTTTTAGAAGAGATTATCATTTTTGGCAACAGTTTATTTGTTCCTTCTCTAGTAAAGAATGCTTATTTCTCTCTTAGTTTTTTCTTGGCATCAAGGAAGAGTTCTCAACCAAAGACCTGCGTTACTAAGTTGTCTTGGCTTGGCCCGGGACTCCAAAGAAGTTCTCATTCTCTAGCATTTTTCATGATGTTGTTCTTTCTTGATTACAAAGGCGTCTAACGATAAATGTATTTGCTAATATTTGTTAAAAAGGGATTATACCCTCATAGAATAGTCTTTTTTTATCTACTTCACTCTTTATTAAGCAAGGTCCTTTCGATGTTCAGGGTTATTACTCTCTTTAAAACTTCTATCTATGAGCATGCATCCCCTATCATAATTTCCATCCGTTACCTAGATACAAAGAACATGTTTCTTACTCTGAAACATAAACAAAGTTATTCTAATGCTTTTACAACAATTTGCACTAAAAATCATGCAAAGTAAAGAACTATTTCCGGTCTCTACTTAACTTGTTAATTTCATTCACTATCACAAACTTACACAAAATTTCAATATCAATTAATTGTCTAAGTACATAATTAATGGAAAACGGAGTCTAATATATATATTGAGATCACCTATTTGTCCATAAAAAATTTTGGTATTTACTGGGATTTTGACATGCTCGCCTCCCAACCATAAGTTTGGCAATTACATCTGACTTCCCCCAAGCGAGTGACCCACAAAATAGTAAAAGAAAATAATGGCCACCAAGGTCCAATCTAGCCTCGGGACCCACAATCTAGCCATCCTTATGATTTTTCCAACATGGTCTATTTGGAGCGGGACCCCCCAAGGGAAGTTTTGGGGCTAAAATCCCATGTTTGAGTCAAATTTTACAATAAAATTATAAAGTCTCCACATTTTGCGGTTGCGGAGCACGAAGGTGTCATGTGTCATAAAGGGTAGCCCGCCCTTAGTTTTGTAAAATAAATTCAGCTGTAAGAGATCTACCCATGGTCCGCAGACCATGGGATTGTATAAGAAGAGCTAAGTTCTAAGTAGTTTTGGAGATATACAATGTAAGAGAGGCATAGCTCTAAAGTAAGAAGTCTAAGTCTTGGGTCATAGCATAGGTAGAGGCTCTACAACTGAGTGCACAGAGGCCTAGGGTAGAAGTCCGCAGCTGAGTGTGCGGACCCCTGCAGCCGTGTGCATAGGGCGGATAGAGTTTGTAAACACTTGGAAGTTATCAACAAAGAGAATTATTCAGCAATTCCTCTGTCTTTATTATGTTAATGCATCTTGATATGTTATGTATGAATTTCATTTATTATGCTTATGTGATGCACGAATGAATGCAATTACGTTGAATAATTGAATGCATTTATGATTATTTGTTTATGCGATGTTAACTATAATTATTTGATAAGATAAGCAAGTCACTTAGATTAATTGGGGAATCTACACGGCACACTCGCATAGCAGCACGAAAGTAACTGAGCAACAAGCAAGGTCTGCACGAAGGTCGATCATACCCTTTCGCAGATGTATTGAAGAGTGGAATAAAGGGCTCGTCTTGCAAGCCCTAGAGCGAAGCGACCTGCACGAAGGCAGGGATAGAGGGAATCAAATGACATCACAACCATATTAAGATGTGGAAACTTGGTTCCAACACCCCCCCATACTACTTCAGGTCAAACTTCAGTCCGCGCTCTGCGAGCTGATGCTGAAAGGGCCAGTAGTATTAGGGATTTGTTTGGATAATTAACGTTGAACCTGGGTCAGGCCCCCTTAAGCCAACAAATGGTTCTGTTGCTGGGACCCAGAATCTGCATAAGAGATGTGTGATGTCGTATCACTGGAATCCAACTAAGGAGATCAGAGACTGGTTGGATAGGAAGATCCATGAATTCGTGGCACGGGAGAATAGAAACCGACGAGTGACAAAGGAAGAGTGGTTGGACAGATACCTATATACAGAGATCCACAATATATTTTTCTTCTCCTTCCCAACTGAGCTATATGAGTGGATCGTGAAGCTAACAGATAGCCAGGGAAGGTGGAAACTTGATGGTCCTATTGTTTGGACCCTGGAGCTAATACAGAAATTGGAAGCATCTAAGGACAAGATCACCCATGCTATCGATCATTGGCTCGATTGCGTCATACGAAGATTTGTGACTGAATCGACACCTTAGTTAGCTATAGCGAGGTGGAGCGACACTTTTTCAAAGGACCACGAGGTAAGTATGTGAAATCTTTGAATACCTGGATTAAAATTCTATTATGCGAAAAATGGGTTATGCAACTACCTTGATGTTCAGAACTATGCAAAGCAGAAAAACTTACAGGAATGAAGGAAAAAAGGGTCTGGAGTATAGTCCATTGATTTCACCTCAACAAGGTGATGAGGAAGAGATAGCAAAGGTTTCTCCACGAAGTGCTATTCATTTAATAAGACAAGGATTCCCACGAATACCACCTCCACCCACACCACCTCTGACCTCACCACCATTGCCTCCAACTTCACCTGTACCACCTCCACCTCCACCATAGTTCAGTATGGAAAATACAGTGAAGTTGCGTTTGTTTAAAGGCTTGGGAAATGAGGACCCGGACCAATTCTGGTTCGTTGTGAAGGTTGTATGGGAATCTCAAGGTGTTACATATGATAATATAAAGAAGGTGACACTGGTTAGTGCTCTACAAGATCGTGCGCTAACCTATTATATTAAGTACTCTAATGATAACCCGAATGTTGGAGTGGCAGACATCTAGACAACACTGAATAGAGAATTCAGTAGGCCTAAATCTGAGTTGCAGTCGATTGTGGGATTCAAAGAACTCGTGATGCAACCAAGCAAGACATCTTGGGAACTAGATCAGAGGTTGAAGTGTACAATCCACGAAGCCAACATGAATTTGACAAACGGACATAATCGCAAGTGGTTTGTGGCTTCGCTATTGCCCCACTTAGGGGTTGCATTGTCGCAAGAAAATATAACAACTAAGGCGGAGGCCTTGGAGATTTCCATGAGACTACATGAAACTCCAACCCAAGATCCAAATCTGGGGGTCTAGCAGATCCATGTGCAACTGAAGAATCTATGCCTTGAAAATCAAAGTCTAAAGAAGGATAGGACGGTTCGACCAGAGGTGAGTGAGGAGGTATGGTGCTTGAAATGAAAGAGCTAGGGGCATGACAAGGACCATTGCCCGGTCTTTGCGAACTATATTTTAGGAGGGGGATTGATGCCTTTAAGGCCAGAAGCTCAAGCAGGACCTAGCACGAGGCCTGCATTATGGTGTGCTATCTATCAGGTAGCAGGAAAACATGCCACGGATAACTATCATTTGTTGCAGAAGTTTGTACAGGCACTGCAACAGATGTTCTGCAACTTTTGTAGGTCGGTAGGGCATGATGAGCGTAATTGCAAGAGTTATGAATTAATGATGGCTATAACTTCCACGTAAAGGGTTCAGGTAGAAACTTGGCCCCCAAACCAAAGCGCAGGGATGGGGTGAATAGGATTTCAAGGGCTCAAACAAGGGCTAGGAGGAGGAGGACCTGGCAGAGGTCGAGGACAGTTGATTTTCTATAATTGCGGAGGACCAGGACACTATGCCGGCGATTGCACTAACCCAACATGTCTGTCATGCAAGTATTGCATGTTGTTTGATCATGAAACGAAAGATTGTCCTACGCTGATAGTTAGGATACATGACAAAGGGGTGCTACCACCTCCGCCAACTCAGTACCTGCAGATGACGAGGTTTGAGCCACACAAAGAGGATCCAAATGTAACTATAGTGCTTAGAAGCAGAGTCGCAACAGGAGATGAGAAGGGGAAACATCCAGAAGACAGTACATGGGTCTACAAAGCTTCGGCAAAGGAGGTTGAGCTCGATTTGGAGCGCACATGTGAAACCTTCATGGAAGCTATGAAAAGCTTCATTGAGGCCTCCACCTCAGGAAGCAAGGATAAGCCTGATCAGGAGATGGACCCCTCTATGCTCACAACTTTCTTGGAGACTTACATGAAGTTACTGCATGATAGTAAGGTTGTGAAGGGTTTACAAGAGCTCATCAATAGATGTGCTGGAACCACTCTTAGTGAGTCACGCGTAGTACGAAATATTGGTAAGCACGAAACAAAGACGGGACGGGAGATGACATTGACCACACATACGGGAGAGTATGAAATGGATCAATTTATTTTGGACCTGAGGTCAGATGCAAACGTCCTACCGAAGCAGACTTGAGAACAGATGGGGAGACCCACATTGCAATGGTCTCTGATTCAACTAAGGATGGCCAATCAGCAAAAGATCATCCCCATTGGGTAGCTACAGGGGTGACTGTGGATATTGAGGGAGTAAGCGTGCTGGTTGATTTTGAAGTAATAGAGATAGTGGATGAAAGAAATACCTATCATGCGCTCCTAGGAATTGACTATGCCACTGATACGAACAGGGTAATCAATCTAAGGAAGTGAAGGATGATCTCTGAGAAGAAATCGCTACACGTAATAGTACCTCTAGATCCTGATAAGGGATCACGCTATACTAAACCAGTCCACGATTATGAGAGTGATGACGATTTGGATTGTATCTATAAGATAACAACACGAGTTTAAGATTGGGTGAATCCCATCGGAGATGGGCGGATTGCCTGGGATCGTGAAAGTTCTTGCAGTTCAGACTCCGATGAAGAGTTAGAACACTAACAAAATCAGTTACATGAAGTAACTGCACTGAATTGCAACATGATGACCCAATCAGTGTGATGTGTGTCTTCATTGGTAAGAAATTTTCCTACTTATGATGGCCTGAATGAGGTAGATATATTTTTGGATTCATTTGAAAGGGAGGTACCAGAAAAGCGGCGCTTCCAAGTGTTGGACTGGGCACTGCATGTTATTCCTGCAAGATGGTGGGGTACACATAAGGGAAGCTTTGATGATTGTTGCGAATGTAGGGTGATGATGAGAACACAATTCGGGAAGCCTAAGATGTGAATGACAGACAAGTATGATTGGAAGGATGATCTGCGTGCGCATTTGGCCAAATTGACCCAGGCTTATGGAGAAAAGTGATCTGAAAATCACTTGTGAGTGATCTCAGTTAAACAATTAATGAATGAAGGTATTACAGACTCATGTGCTAGTGTGTGTCTATGTTATTTTAGGCAACAGATCGATCAGATTGCAAAACACACAGACACTAGAAAATGGAAAACAATAAGGGAAACACAATAAGCAAAGATAAGAACACAATGCATTAATAAGGAGTTCACCCTATTCTCTAGGGCTACGTCTCCGGTCCAGATCTTAGAGGTGGCCTTATTTTATTGTGTCTTTAAAGCAGAGATTTACAATGAGGAGCTCACTTGAGTCTCTTGAAACAGAGGATGCTTAGTAGGGTGGTTCTTGGATTCCCCAAGCCACTAGAGTGCACAGACTCTTTCCTTACCAAGTCTCGACCTCTCTGGTCTTTAATGGGATGAGTCCAATGGTGCTCAATTCCCGACAGATATCCTCATAGGGATGGCTTGAACCTCTCAAGCCTGGTTTTGTCTACTCGATGTTGCCTTAGGTCAGCTCGGCTCTCTATTTTCTGCTTCTTGCTTCACTGTCTCTTTCGCCCTTTCTGTCAATGTTTTTCTTCTCTGGTTCTTCCTTTTCTTTCTCCTGTACTATTCTCTATCTGTTCATGGCTTAAAGCCAATTTTTCCTTGACTATTCGCTTCCTCTTCCACCCCTTCAGATCGCCTACTACTGTTCGCTTGGAGTTCCTTGCCTCTGCATCATTGCCAACGTCCCACAGGGAAGTGGCCACTTGTCCTCTCGCAAACTGCGCCAACTCTTCCTCAACAGTTCGGTATTTCAATTACACTGTGGAATGACTCATCCACCAACTCAGCAGTCAAATCAGACTTCAAACTTTTATATGTCGCGGCTTAATTCCCCCATCAGATCCAGTTTTCCCATCGGGTGCAATCTCCACCGTCAGATCGGGAGTCCCCAGATCCTACAGTGTTCGCTCATTTCACATGGTTGACTTGCTTGACCGTTAGCCCGTGATGAGAGGCGGTTTTCTCTCACATCCGCCGAACACGTTTTCTGCCAAATCCGCTTACCGCCCCAATATGCCTCTGATATACTACCGGTTTTTTTGGAGCGCGGGACCTGCCTTTCGCCTTAGTGCTTTCCCTATGGTTTCCCGGCCTCCCATGTGACCGAGCACTCGGGGATTTTCCTTCTCGAGGGTTTTTGCCTAGCGATGCGTGATTAGTGCTACGCGCATCAGAAATGGCCTCCGTTTCCCGATCCAGCCCTCCTAATTGCCAGTTTTGCCTCCTACACGATCTCCATGGGCCTCAGTCAGTGCACTTTAACCAAGGTCCTCGTCATTCCTTGCTGGTTGCAAACTACCACTGTCCAGAGGTCTTCCTAATAGCTCTTTGTTCATAAATTTGAAGTTTGTCCTGATTTGATACAGTCATGGTACTTTGATAATTTTCATGGATCCAATTCAGATCACGGCTTTCCCAATGAAAAAGATTTTGGACCACCAAAATTTGGTTTTCAAGCATCGACTAAGTGAGGGTACAATTGTCTCACTTGTCTAATCTCTATCCACTTTGCACTGCTCGGCTTTGAACCCTTGAGCCCAATTCTGAGGTACTCAACATCTCCTCTTTGTGTTTTGCTCACCTTCCTTTCTAGAACTGTGTCTTCCTACAATTCATGAAGATATTCATGTAGCAGGTCATCAATAGAAGGCAGTTGACTCTGCTCTTTGGGATCTTTAATTAGTGAAGGTTCAAACAGCCTCAAGCAATCTGCATTTACGACTGAGTAGATGTGCATGTAAGCTGGCAGATCAAGGTGAAAAGCATTCTCACCAATCTTCTCAAGTATCTTGAAAGGTCCATACCTGATAGGCTTTATCTTTTTACCTTCACCTTGCATCCTTTCCTTGCTGATATACAACCAGACTTGGTCACCAACTTGGAAACTATGCTCCATCTGATGCTTGTCATGCCTTGCCTTATATTTGGCTTTGATCTTTTCCAGTTGTTCCTGTACTGCCTGGTCGATCTCTTGGATTTGTTCAATGAACCTAGTTGCCCTGTCCACATCAATGTGTCCCTCAACTGTGGTGTCTTTACCAAAGACAAAATCCAAAGGAGACATTGGTGTGAAGCCAAAACAGGTCTCAAAAGGAGATCTCTGTGTAGAATAATTTTTTTCTCTGTTGTAAGCATACTGCACATAACACAAATGCTCATCCCAAAGCTTAGGATGCTCGCTGAAATATCCCCTAAGCAACTGGATCACTGTCCTATTGACTACTTCCGTCTTGCCATCAGTTTGTGCATGAAAAGTTCTGCTTTTCCTCAGTTTGGTGTCCATCAATTCCCACATACTTGACCAAAAATTCCCGACAAATCGGGTGTCTTGATCAAGTACAAGGGAAGTGGGTAATCCAAAATGAACCCATACATGTTCAAAGAACAGTTTTGCAGTTTGCTTAGCTATAATATGTTTATTACAAGGTATCAAAATACACATTTTGCTGAACCTATCCACAACAACATATAGATGATCATGACCTTTCCTAGATTTAGGCAGTCCTCCAACAAAATCCATGGAAACACTTTCCCAAGGGTGAGAAGGAATTGGTAATGGAGTGTACAAGCCTAGTTTTCTATTGTTGGGCTTTCTTTTAGCACACATACTACATTCTCTTACATATGTAGAAACTATCTTGTTAGACTTGCAGTGGGTTGGGATGATCCCCCAACTTCTGGACTTCCATTCTTTCCTCTAGATTTTAGATGAGTAGCTTGTAGAGATACCTCATCTATACTAGTCGTATTAAACATGAGGATAGTGTGCCTCATGTAGCTGTGTAGACCACCAATGTACTTCAACAGAGTCTCAAGTGAGTCTAATGAGATTCCTAAAATCAATGCTCTCTTTGTAAATTCTTGAGTGTACCCTTGCACACTTTTCCCTTTCAACTGTCGAAGAGTTTGCCAACTCATCATGGTTTTCTGCATGTAGGCCAATGGATAGAACTATTTTTTTATTGCAGAAACAAATTCACTCCAGAAAAAGATATTCTTACCATGTATTTTCATGTTAGCTTGGGTCCTCCCTTCCCACCAAACCAAGGCAGTGCCTCCAAGGCGTAGGCTTGCCAGCTGAATCTTGCTTTTGTCTGAATCGATACTCTGCACTCTGCAATAAACATCAATTTTTCTAATCCAATTGTCCAACTTTTCTGCATTCAACTCTCCATCATATATAGGAAAATAAAATTTAACATCTAGTTTGATCAAATATGCTTTCTTTTTAGGGATATTAGGAGGTGTGACAAAGCCTTCTTCTTTCCCTTTGCCTTTTGAGTGGTCATGGAAGTGAGACTCATCTTCTCCTTTGTCTTGTTTAGAGCCTCATGAATCTTCATCCTTATGTTTTCTAAAGTCCCTATACATTTCTTCTACCATGGACTTTATGGCTAGGAAACTATCTATGAATTGAGGGTCTGGCCCCATAGAACCTTCCCCTGACATTTTCTTCCGAGGATAGACTCTCCCAATTCCAGGA
Source organism: Pinus tabuliformis (assembly GCA_031772625.1). Taxonomy (NCBI): domain Eukaryota; kingdom Viridiplantae; phylum Streptophyta; class Pinopsida; order Pinales; family Pinaceae; genus Pinus; species Pinus tabuliformis. The sequence continues at coordinate 1,061,546,818 of CM062811.1, read as the reverse complement.
TTAGTTTCGACAAACTCTCCTTCTCCTAATTTGAGCTTTGATCTAGTTAGCATTCAATAGCTAAACCAACACAAGCTTGTCTAACCTTAACAGCCTAAATCTCTAATACCACTTGATCTAAAAATCACTCGTGAGTGATCTTAGTCAAACAATTAATGGATGAAGGTATTACAGACTCATGTGCTGGTGTGTGTCTATGTTATTTTAGGCAACGGATCGATCAGGTTGCAAAATACACAGACACTGGAAAATGGAAAAAAGTAAGGGAAACACAGTAAGAAAAGACAAGAACACAACACATCAATAAGGAGTTCAACCTATTCTCCAGGGCTACATCTCCGGTCCATCTCTCAGTGGTGGCCTTCTTTTATTGTGTCTTTAAAGAAGAGATTTACAATGAGGAGCTCACTTGAGTCTCCTAAAACAGAGGATGCTTAGTAGGCTGGTTCTTGGATTCCCCAAGCCACTAGAGTGCACAAACTCTTTCCTTAGCAAGTCTCGAACTCTCTGGTCTTTAATGGGATGAGTCCAATCGTGCTCAATTCCCAACAGATATCCTCACAGGGATGGCTTGAACCTCTCAAGCCTGGTTCTGCCCGCTCGAGGCTACCTTCGGTCAGCTCGGCTCTCTATTTTCTGCTTCTTGCTTCACTGTCTCTTTCGCTCTTTTTGTCACTATTTTTCTTCTCTGGTTCTTCCTATTTTTTTCTCCTGTACTGTTCTCTATCTATTCATGGCTTAAAGCCAATTTTTCCTTGAATGCTCGCCTCCTCTTCCACCCCTTTGGATCGCCTGCTGCTATTCGCTTGGAGTTCCCTGCCTTTGCATCATTGCCAATGTCGCACAGGGAAGTGGCCACTTGTCTTCTCGCGAACTGCGCCATCTCTTCCTCAATGGTTTGGTATTTTAGTTACACTGTGGAATGACTCATCCGCCAACTCAACGATCAAATCGGACTTCAAACTTTTATATGTCATGGCTTAATTCCCCCATCAGATCCAGTTTTCCCATCGGGTGCAATCTCCGCTGTCAGATCGGGAATCCCCAGATCCTACGGTGTTCGCTTATTTCGTGCGATTGACTTGCTCAACCGTTAGCCCACGATGAGAGGTAGTTTTCTCTCTCACTCGCTGGACACGCATCGTGCGATGAATGGAAGTGCTCGTTTTCTACCAAATCCACTTACCGCCCCAATATGCCTCTGATATACCACTGGTTTTTTTTGGAGCATGGAACCCACCTTTCGCCTTAGCGCTTTCCCTACGGTTTCCCGGCTTCCCATGCGACCAAGCACTTGGGGCTTTTCCTTCTCGAGGGCTTTTCCTAGCGATGCGTGATTAGCGCATCATAAATGGCCTCCGTTTCCCGATCTGGGCTTCCTAACTGCCAGTTTTGCCTCCTACGTAGTCTCCATGGGCCTCGGTCAACGCACTTAACCGAGGTCCTCGTCGTTCCTTGCTAGCTGCAAACTGCCACTATTTATAGGTCTTCCTGATAGCTCTTTGTTCATAAATTCGTAGTCTGTCCTGATTTGATACATTCATGGTACTTTGATAATTCTCATGGATCCAATTTGGATAAAAAATCCCCAACCTGAATGGGTGCACTTGTTATGTCACACCCTGGATATTGTCCCGATGAACTGGTATGTAGAAACAAAGCTCTGCCATGGGACAGATGACAAGATTTGTGATGACATTCATTTTTGAGTACGGGTTTGACAGTATTGATGAAGCGCCACAAGAGGTGAAAGCAACAATCTTTAGGATACCGTAGGATCCTTTAGACCTGATTCTACCTAAATGGGCTACTCAGCTGAGTTACACGCTAGAATGTTATAATGTAACTGCTGAAGAAGAGGATGAGGATTCATGGAAGATTAACATTCTGGAAACAAAAGGTCACTGTAGGTTAAAGTACCACAGATTAAGAACTCTGATATAACCACGTCGTTGAAAACGAAATAGGTAAACATTAGTATGGAGGCAGAAAAAGAAATTCACGGAGATTGGAGACTGCTAGGACGATGCGACGGTGGATAAGGTCACTGAATTGCTCCGTAAATACCATGATTTATTCTGTACCAAGTTCACTGATCTGAAGGGGATAATCGAGGACCTAGGTATGATGAAGATCACATTAAAGCCCGACGCAAACCTAGTTAAGCAGAGACCTTACCATCTTAATCCGAAATATAAGGATAAGGTCCGCTTATAGCTAGACAAGATGCTCGCGACAGACATCATTGAGCTTGTGGAAGAATCTGATTGGGTAAGTCCAACGGTGGTAAAAAAAAAGAAGCAGAAGGATGAAATAAGAATATGTGTGGATCTCAGAAATCTTAATGATGCTTATGTACATGATCCTTTCCCGACTCCATTCATTGATGAAGTGTTGGAGAATGTAGGTGGCCAGGAAGCATATTCCTTCACTAATGGGGTCTCTGGGTACCACTAGATCAAAATTGCGCTGGAGGACAGGAGAAAGACATCCTTCGTGACTGAGTGGGGTTGTTTTCAACACATTGTAATGTTGTTTGGATTGAAGAATGCGTCTGTGATCTTCTCGTGCGTAGTTGTTGCTGCGTTCAAGGAATTTATTTATATGTTCCTGGAGGTATATTTTGATGACTAGACCGTGTTTGGGCTGGTTAAACACCATGTAGCAAGCTTGCACATGATGCTCGATACATGTCGAAGATACCAGATCACCCTCAATCTCAAGAATTGTCTTTTTTGTGTTCCTTTTCGGAACTTTTTGGGGGATGTGGTTTGCAGATAGGGACTGATGGTATATCCTGCAAAGATAGCAGTGAGATTGAAATTGGAAGCACCGAGGAGCATGAAGCAGCTGTGTGCTACCCTGGGACATACAGAATATTATAGAAACCTTATCAAAGGCTATTCCTAAATCACTGCACGTATGGAGAAATTGTTGAAGAAGGATGTCACATTCTACTGGAACGATGATTGGAGCAGTACTAAAATAGGTTGGCAGAGAAGGCTTGGACCACCCTATCCCATTCACAAGCCGAAAATTATTCAAAGTAGAGAAGAACTATACCACCACCAAACGCGAAGGGTTAGCTATGGTGTATGCACTCCAAAAGTTTAGGCACTACTTGCTGGGAGGCCATTTTAAGATGTATAAAGATCACTCCGTGTTGAAGTACCTGGTCAATAAGCCTGTGTTGGGGGGGAGAATCTACAGGTGGCACTTATTATTACAGGAGTATGATTTTGAAGTTATTGTGAAGCATGGACGACTGAACGTGGGACCAGACCATCTATCGTGCATCAAAATAGGGGAAGAGCACACTAATTCGGAGGAGAGATTGCCTAATGCATAGCTATTTGCAATGTGCATCGCAAACGGCCATTTTGAGGATATAGTACATTTCCTAATGATAGGTACTACACCAGAAGGATACATTGTCCAACAGAAGAAGCAATTAGTAGTGTGTGCGATAGATTTCTTTGTCATAGTTGGGCATCTATACAAGATGCGGCCTAATGAGATATTGCGATGATATGTACCTGAGTTTGAAAGAAGTAGCATCCTCGTGGACGCTCATGGGAGCAACGCAGGAGGACCGCGCAGAAGATTCCACAAGCAAGGTTGTGGTGGCCAACCCTCCATCAGGACTCAAAAGCATATTGTAGGGCATGTGATGTCTATCAAAGGAATGGTAAGCCATCGTGGAGGGATGAGATGCCTTTGAATCCTCAGATGACTTTGTGGGCCCCATTTAGCCCTAAGGAAAGACAGGAGCAAGGTACATTATCACCACGATGGAGTATTTGACTCGTTGGGTAGAGGAACAACCTATGAAGGATTACACGGGCACGACTATCGCAAAGTTCCTATTTGAGCGTGTCCTAACGTGATTTGGTTATCCAAAGATCTTGATGAGTGATCATGGTACGCACTTCCTGAATGAGATGATCAGCACACTGATGGAGGAATTTTAGGTATACCACCAGAGGAGCACACCTTATCACCCGCGAGCTAACGGGACGATGGAAGCATTCAATAAAGTGCTCAAAAATGTGTTGGCCAAGGTTTTCAATGCTAAACAAAGTGATTGGGACCTACACATACCTACAGTACTGTGGGCTTATTGAACGACATGCAAAAAGTTGACTGGACAAACCCCCTTCCGGCTTGTTTATGACGTTGAAGCAGTAATGCTTATGGAATACATCATGCCTATTCTGCACATAGGAGTGCTCACACGTATGACAGACTGCGGAGCCCTAGAGGAAAGGCTCGCACAGCTAGATATACTTGAGGAAGAGAGATTTTTAGCTGGATTTCACCAACAGGTCTAAAAGCAGCGCGAAAAGACATGGCATGATTGACATATTAAGTTGCGCTCATTTAAGGTAAATGACCTGGCTTTCTTATATGATAGTAAGTTTGATAAATTTCCAAGGAAGTTTAGAATGCACTAGTTAGGGCCCTATGTCATTAAGGAAATTACCGATGGAGGAGCAGTACAGTTGGTCAAATTGAATGGAGAACCCTTCCCAGGAAAGGTGAATGGCAGTAACTTGAAGCCATACACCGATGGTCCAGCCATGTGACTAAATGAAGGTAGCACAGTCTTACCGCTCCAGGCAGCTAAAAGGAGGCGCGAGACTATAAACTACATTGCCCGGGTTGGGGAGCTGTGCGATTGGAGGATGGTGCAAAGCAAGGAAGTGTCACTGGGTCCGCGAAAACATGGAGGGAGCTGCGCTAGCCAGGGAGAAATTGCGATGGTCAGCCAGAAATTGATTGTTATAGTTACTGTTCATGATTTGACGAAAAAAGTGAGGCCAAATGGAGTGGGTGGCCAACATTTAAGATGAAATTTATGACTCATATCCTTGAAAATCTACTGCCAATCCAGCATTATTGAACCAAATTTGGGGGGAACGGTCGAATTTGAATTCAAAATGCCCTATAAATTACAAGTGGTTTTCCAACGAGAAACACTTGGCATTTTGAGAATTGAGTTGTTGAGCTCTCAAGCATCCATGAACTGAGAATTCTTCGAGACTTTCAAAGAGACTCCCGAGTTTGCAAACTTGCTAGAGACGACACAAGCACTGTTAGAAAGCATTATGTCAGCACCCAAAGAGATTATAAATACCGAGAAAGTAGTAGAGGAACTAGCACAGCAAATGGAAAGAAAGGCAGAAGTAGGTGCTTCGGAAGTGGCCGAAGTATTGGTAGAGGTCCCTAAATCGCCGAGAACACTGAGACCAAAGCCAACCCCAACTAAGGAGACTGTGAATGACAAGAAGGGAAAGTAGCCTGCCATCCAAATGCACACATCGCTAAGGAGAAACTCCCCAAAGCCCACTACACAGGAGAAAGGCAAGGCTATAAACCTAGAACCAGAGGAGGAAGATATCGAAGACAACCTAATGGACGATGAGGATGTCGGAACAGAAGTGGAGGAGGTTGAATCCTAGGGTGTGGACCCTATTATGCGGTTTCTGGAGTATGTCCCTCCGCACAAGCCTAAGTCCAAGGTCCCAAAGGACATTGATGAGAGTAAGACTCCCCTACAAACTAATCTACTGCCGGATCAAATTGTTTTCAATGGTCCGCGATTGGGACTTGGTAGACCACAAGAGGTTCCCACACCTAGCAACCGAATAACTGATGCATTGCATCATTGACACAAATATGGGAATGACTGCATTGGAGCCGTGGAGTTTTCTCAAGGGGCTAGAAAAGGTAGGGTTGCTCAACCTGCTCTGGGTACCACACTATAACCGCACCTCAGTGACAGTTTTGGTCATCAAGCAGCTACTGTTCTTAGTGCATGATGGTCATCTGTGGCTAGAGGAGCTGATACCCATCATAGATAGGTTGATTCACCACATAACACACCTACCATATACAGGTGAGAATCTAGCCATGATCTTTGGCAGAAAGGGTGGCGAGAAGGCTCTCGCAGAGTCAATGAAGGAAAAATTCAAGCTGGTGAAGAAGTCACTCAGGTACGCTATCTCTAGCATCTATGACCCCACTGTGAAGGTAGCCATGCAGATCCTAACATGGAAGGTGATTTGGAAGTGTCACGTCGATGAGGTTCCAGTGCTTGTTGTGCACTCGCATAGAAGTGCACTAAAGGAATCCAGTTTCACTGGTTGGAATACCTTCGTGGAGAGTTCCTAGTGAACTGCGGTGAAGCACAAGAGCTCAGCAAGATGTTCCACTACGCGTGTCTCTTGTTTTCGATTGTGATGGTAGCATGGGAGCCACTAGAGGAAAGTTATTTCTCTTCAGTTGCACTAGACCTCCCTGAAGCAGCAAAGTACGCTTCGTTGTGGGTGACCAAGGATGTGTAGTGAGTCCGGGACAACAAGATCTTCTGGATATTGATGGAGATGAACATCAAGATGGCCATCAATCGTAAGCCACGATTGTTGTGCACGATGTACGCTAACTTATAGGGCTACGCCAAGTTCAAAGTCGATTTCCATTGAGTATCAATTAGAGTGCAGAAGGACCCTACATAGAAGTGGTGCGACTTGCCGTATCTGGCCACATATGATGCCATTGATGTGGTGCTTGATCAATGGCCAACGGAGTGGAATGCTACCAAGGACTTGGCAGTGGGTGGGAGCAAGTCCATCATGCAGAAGAAGGAGGAAGCCAAGCTGAAGATGGCATAGTTGGTCGAGAAAAGGAAAACGGAGGCCACTAATAAGGCCTAGGTGAAGAAGGAAGGAAAGAAGACAGGTGGGACAGAGCGTGGCTCTGACAAAGGCACGAGGTCGTTTTCACTTGAGACAAAAGAAGAAGAAATAGAATATAACAGTGCAGACCCTCAGGATATTTCCGCCCGCATTAAGTGCCAAAGAGAGCTAGAAAAGGGAGGATCCAGGGAGAAATCAAAGGCGACCAAGACCTCGTTGGACCCTATCATACTAACAGAAGGCAACTTACATGATATTAGTGACACAATTAGGGATGTCACCGCGGTGGCTTTGCAGCAATTTGAATAGCAATAGTAGATCATACTAGGGGCCATCCAGACTGGGTTGCAGGAGTTTCATACCCGCGTGTCACAAGCTGGCATAGTGTCTACCAGCTTGGCTGTCAGCACTTCAGAGGCTACCGATATGCTATGCACGAAGGCTTCCAATGTGAAAGTGCTTCTGGATGGAGCACTGACCACAAAAAATGAGGCTAACAAGCCCACTGTCACCACCGTGAATGGAGTTGGGATGAACCTGCCAGTGCTTCTGCGTGAAGCACTCCACCTCTTGCAAGATGGATTAATTGTAGAACTGAAGGCCCAAGAGCACCGCGCCCTCTAGGTGATCAGTGAACAATGGATCAACAACAAAAAATATGGCCCTATAGAGAAATGCTTCCATCGCCGCTGAGACCAAGGCGACCAATCAAAGTAAGAGGATTATGCAGGTCGTTGAAGAGGCATGCCGAATGGTCCCAGAGTTAGCCATTCTCGAGGAGGATCCAATTAAGGTATGCATCCGCAAGTTCGCCATAGGGGTGCGGGACACTTAGACTGAGATGGCACAGGTTCAATTAGAGTTGAACCTACAAATTACCGAGCTACAGTTGAGGGCCCAAGCTTCAATACCGCCATAAGTAAAGGAACATCAAGCGACCGCTGTCACAGAGGAAGTAGCGATGGTGGAGAGTGCAGTAGAACACTGAACATAGTTGTTCGAGCAATCATTTGAAGTCCTGACAAGCTTGTAGGAGGACCCAAATATACAAAGGCTAGAGACAGAGCGTGTGAGCTACAACAACACTATGATGAGGTCAAGGGCACAGTGCAAACCATCGCGCTAACAAAGAGGCTAGCCAAGCTGCAGGAGGTCAAGCAGCTAAAGGAACAAGTGGATGCAGCGCTGCAAGTGGATCTTGCGACTCTCCAAGCAACACAAAAAAAAAATCAAGCTGATAGCGCAGGAGCAGTGAATGAGAAAACAGCGGAAGACGCGAAGAAGGCAACAGCTCAGTGCACAAACGAGGATGTGGTCATACAGGTCAAGCTGGGTGGGCTTTGTGCAAAGATCTTCGCGCCTATAGAGTGACTCAAGAGCGAGTCATGATGTTTGTGTTGGGGGCCTGTTGGGAGCAGGATCCCCCAATGGCAGTTTTGGGGCTAAAAGCCCATGTTTGAGTCAAATTTTGCAATAAAATTGTAAAGTCTCCACATTTTGTGGTCGCGGAGCGCGAAGGTGTCATGTGTCATAAAGGGTAGCCCGTCCTTAGTTTTGTAAAGTAAAGTCAAATGTAAGAGATCTACCCATGGTCCGTGGACCATGGTATTGTATAAAAAGAACTAAGCTCTAAGTAGTTTTGGAGATATACAATGTAAGAGAGTCATAGCTCTAAAGTAAGAAGTCTAAGTCTTGGGTCGTAACATAGGTAGAAGCTTTGTGGTTGAGTGCGCAGGGGCCTAGGGTAGAAGTCCGCAATTGAGTGCGCAGACCCCTGCAGCTGTGTGCACAGGGCAGACAAAGTTTGTAAACACTTGGAAGATATCAATAAAGAGAAATATTTAGAAATTCTTGTGTCTTTGTTCTGTTAATGCATCTTGATATGTTATGTACGAATTTCTTTTATTATTATTATGTGATGCGCGAATGAATGCAATTACGTTGAATAATTGAATACATTTACAATCATCTATTTATGCGGTGTTAACTATAATTATTTGATAAAATAAGCAAGTCACTTAGATTATTTGGGGAATCTACATAGCACACTGCCATAGCAATGCGAAAGTACCTGAGTAGCACGCTAGGGTTGCACAAAGGTCGATCATACCCTTTTGTGGAGGAATTGAAGGACGAAATAAAGGGCTCGTCTTGCAAGCCCTAGAGCGAAGCAACCTGCACGAAGGTAGGGACAGAGGGAATCAAATGACGTCACAATCATCTCAAGGTGCGGAAACGTGGTTCTAGCACCCCTCCATACTGCATCTGGTGAGACCTCAGTCCGCGCTCCATGGGTTGATGCTGAAAGGGCCAATAGTGTAGGGATTTGTTCGGCTGATTAATGTTGAGCCTAGGTCAAGCCCCCTCAAGCCAACAGGGTCTCCACTGGTGCGCTAACCAACTCTAGAGTTTCCAAAAAGACTTATGGTTATTTTCTCCTCAAATTATTTCCTCCTCCCCCTAATGCCTCCCCCTTCTCTCCTCCTATCCTCGACTTACTTTCCCTGCTTGAGATATCCATCTCTCCCGAACACAGGGGAGGTGTAACTTTTCTCTTTTCAATTATTCTATGTTCTTTACTTTCATGGGTCTCACCCGAAAACACCAGATATCTCTATTAATACATTCCTGATTAATTATTGTAGTTATTTATTTTAAGAGTCACTGTCTTTTTCAATATCCGAATTCACCATGTTCATAAAACATATTAAATCATCATTGTACCAAGGTGTTACAATATGTCTGAATACATCATCGAAACATGGCCAATTCACTCGTTTGTCTATACATTTACCCATATGCATTATGTGTGTATCCAATTAAACATATCAGAGGATGTATATATGCTTTATTAAAGTAAAATTGATATATTTTAAATGAAAATAGCTTTTTCAAAATGAGAAGGTTCTATTATTTAACAATATTTAGTAAATAAATCAATAAAAATAATATAAAAGTATATTATTTCAAGCTAAGTTAGTTTACATAATAATTAAGAGATTTCAAATAATTAGAGGTTTATATGTTCTTGTGAAACTCCACTTTGCTGTGCTTTGTTGAATGTTTAACATTTTTTTATTCATTTTTCTATAGATTTTTCCATATTTTTTAAAATATAAATATATAAAAATTTATAATGTCTAACCTAATATTTAGAAATGATAATAATTATTTAATTGAAACATATTTTTTAAAATATAAATATATAAAAAAATTATAATCTCTAAAATAATATTTAAAAATAATAATAATGTTTTAAATTAGAAGATATGAAAAGGATAAAAAATCTACTTCTTTTTAAAAAATATTTTTTTAATGTATATCTATAAAGAAATTGGTAGAGCAGATATGGTGCACAGATTTACTCACAAACCAATCTGTATAGCCGATTGAAATCCAAATTACAAGCCACATAAATAGTGCTCATGAGATCCAATAGATTTCAAACAAGGAGAATGTTGTTGAAAAAATCTCACATTACAAGCCACATAAATAATGCTCATCCGATCCAACAAATTCCAAACAAGGAGAATGTTGTTGAGAAAATATCTTAGCAAAAGTCCAACAGCCAACAACCCAATCCTACCTATATACTAATGTAAGCATTATTTCCAAGTCCCACCTTTAATGCTTACATTTACATCATTACAAAGATTAATACAAAAATGAAGAATTACAATTCACATCTCACATCTGATTGGTCTTCCTCAGCACTTATACCCACTCTGAAGTCTCCGAGACAACACTCTTTTCACCACCACAATTTCAAGATTCTCATTCAACTCATTTAAGAGATAATCACCTCTAACCATCTTTCATGAACTTTGTATAATTAACGCTTCTCGATCTCCCAAAGGACAATATCGATAATCGACTGTATCCAAGAATCAATTATGCAATTGACCTTTCTACACACATGAATCTCATAACATAACCTATAATTCATGCTCTTGAAGCCCAAAGCACAACAAAATACATCAACGTATAACAGATTCACACAATCAAGTTAGTTATACATTCTCTAACCACTAAATAACATAGACAACTACTAATTTAATTGTAATTATGCGGTTTTTACAAACGATATCAAAATCATATAATTTCAATTTCACAAACACGCAACAAAAATTCTTTTTCCAATGAAAATAACATAACCACACTAACAGGCTAATCAAAACCAACAACAATGGCACAAAAATGCTAGAGACGCTCATAAATGGGTTCAAGTGACCAATATGAATTATGCCTTTGCCATGGTTAAGATAAATGCAAGTATGGTTCAACATTGTCTCCACACAATGATTAACATAATGAACTCAACTACAGGCTCATTCACAAACCGTGCCCACAGTTCGTAATAGTTATTCATTACGTGCACATAATTGAATCTAACCATTGGCATCTTATGTGCGAGGCTTTTGTCTGAAATAGCAGTATGCAACGGTCACCCTCGAGTTGTTATCACCGTCATATTCATTGATGTGACCTAAAAACATTTCCTTGTCATGGTTAGAGAATTGATTGTTGGAAATAGTAATTGTTCTGGAACCTAGCATGACATCAAGCAGACCATCTTGGGACTAGGAGAGCGTGTTGGGATTAATACATATGTATCTAGAACCCTCTATAGATATAGCGCCTTCATCCCCTGGTTCCATCCATTACACACCAGAATTACACTGCGACACCCGAACGTAGCCTGCCGAGTTGGGCACACAGTGGTTGATTTATAATCCATGAATAATAACGTTGTTCACATTATGGAAGCAGAGGTAGGGCCCATTACCAATATGGGAATTGGAAAATCTTGCATCAATAGTTTTCTGGATCATGAAAACCAGGGACATCTCAAGCTTGATGTCCATATCTCGAGCAAAAATAATCTAGAGAGGAATATTCCGTGTCACCCTATATCTCAAACTACCAAATGACAGATTTGTGGCATGGTCCTCCTAAACTGTGTATCAGTAACTATTGTTTTCCATGATTGTTGTGACCATAGTAGCCCCTTGAATGCAGTTGTAAGAAAGAATCACTGGTGAATTATTAATCTTGTCTGACGGTGGACAATAGAGCTGAAAGAATTATTATTTTCAATGCTACATTGCTCTACGTCTATACACAGATCCATGATCCACACAATGATACGCCTCCACACACTGACATGTGGATCTACATACGCCCACCTGCACGCTAACTCGTAGCGACAACTACACTCTCGGCGCTCCTTCCAATCAGTGAAAAACAAATATAATCTCACACACCTACGTATTTACATATTTACGTGGAATTGAGCTACACAACTCTCACATCTTTCTAGGCTCTCCCCGGAGGGATTCAAGCCCAAATAGGCTCTAATACCTACAAATAAATGGGTAGAGCGTAAACCGTGTATAGATTCACCCACAAATAAAGTTGTATATCGGCTTGAAATAAAATTACAAACAACATAAATAGTGCTCATGAGATCCAACATGTTCCAAATTGAAAAAATCTCTCAACAAAACTCCAACAACCCAATCCTACCTATATATTAATGTAAACATTATTTCCAAATTATCTTTAAGAAATTTTTATTTTCTTTATTTTTATTTTGATATGAATTCATGCAAACTCTTAGTTTTAGAAGATTGTTCATTTACAATTATTAAGATTTTGGAAAATTGAGGTGTAGAAAGTATTTGGAACCTTTTGGCATTATTCACACTCCAATTTATAAATATTTGTAGGTTACAATATCAAGATAATATCTTAAGATTTATCAAAGTTAAGTTATATCCATGGTTATGGGTAGATATATAATGAATAGATTACCTTTAAAATAATGGTCAAAAATAAATATCAAATGACATGCAAAGTACATTTTAAATTAAATCATTCATAAAAAATGTCTTGATAAGTGGGAGTGCCTAATTAATGGATAAATAAACTATTCTATAAAATATTAGTCATTCCATCTATATAATTTAGATAAATTGAAAGCACTAGCTTGCTAGCTCCAAAAGAGCCTAGACTACCACCTCCTCAATCATGTTAATAGTTTATGCCTCCTTTGTCATGTTAATAGTTTAGGTGATAGGACCCAACACACCCAAAGAATGCAGGATGGGTGATCGGGTGTTTAGCTCGAGAAACTCCTTAGACTTCAACCATTGATAACCACTCAAAAAATTCTATCGCCCTAGATGAAACAACCCAAATAGCTTCATAAATGGAGATTAAGTCAGTTAACTCGCAAAATATTTTTACCCAAACAAACACAATGGCATCATTATGAAGAAATACATGAAAAAAATTCTTTTTATATAAAGCCTTTCTGAGACCAAGTTTTGATACCATGAAATCTCCCTCTATAAACCACTAACCCCTTAGTGAAACTAGATAGTTCTAACTATGTTTCCCTCCCTAAGATGAACACCTTTTAAAAAATGAGTGACTACTGACCAATCGCACCTTGTCTTCTCCCCACTAACCTGTAAGTGAGACATAATTGACTCTTCGTCAAGGACATTAACAAATAAGAAAAAATGATAAAGGGAGTGCTAAAAAAATGGAAAAGTAGAGAGAATTGAGAAGAAACAAAATAAAATAGGATGAGAGTGAACTAGGGGTTCTTGGTTCGTTATTAAAATCGCTTTGAAATAAATCCGAACAATACCAAATACAAAGATAGATTACCGAAATCACACGGAATGGTAGAGAATGTACTTCCCACAACATAACTAGATGGAAAATACTATTTTGGAAAGTTGCATACATCATGAAACCATAAAATATGCTTTTGATAAGCTTCCCATATCTTCACTCAAACCTTGGTGAGATCCAATAGGACACCAAGTAATTTATTCTAAATCAATATCCATCAAATAACTTAATAGATATGATTCCCAATTGTTACACATTGCATTCATGAAAATGTAATGTCTAGGTCCCTCTTCACTAGTACTTAAGGTGACTATGTACAACCATCTTGTCTTTGCATCCCCTCTATAATGACTCACCCATCAAAGGAATTTTTTCATAATATTATACATTTTTAATTGCGTCGAGAGGCACATTCTACAACCCAGTATGACCCTTATCTATAAGTATGTCATGTCCACAAAAAACAATAAAATTAATTTTCGCTAATGTCAGTTAATCTTAAATTATATGTAATTTTTTAATCTTATTAATGGACTAATATTAATTATAAAATATAACAATACATTTGAATGGGTGGTAAATTATCTCTTTCTTTTAGTAGTTCATTTATCAAATACTTAATGGATCATAAATTTACCTTTAACAAAAAAAATTACCACATTACAATTCCAAATTAAGTAAAATTTTAAACATTTTTACGCTTTACTGAAGTCAATGTCATTTCTTAAATAAAAGGAAAATCTTAAATTAAATCAAATCAAAGGAAAAGCTTTTAATATTTCTCTTAACTAATTTTTTTTAAAATGAATCCTTAAAAGGAAAATCCATATCCTAGGGATATATTAAAATCTTTAAAGATATAAATATTTCCACATCTAAGTTGTAATATTTGAAAATATTTATTTGGTATAGTAAATTTTGTTATCATGCCATGTAAAAAACATGATTAAATATAATATTGATATTATAACATTAATATTATATTTAATATTAATATAAATTTAATCACTTTGGATTAATGAAACATTAAATTTAGTATAATATTCAATTTTTTATATTATAATATCTGTTAATATATCATGATATATATTAACTCTAGATATATATGGAGGGAAGAACAAAGACATATAGTGATAGAGGTGGAGAGATAGGGGGAGTGACAAGGGAAAGGAGGAGATACAATGAAGGACAAAGAAGAGGAGGAATGAAGAGAGAGAGAGAGAGAGGGGAGTGAGAGAGGGAAAAAGGGAGACAATGGTAAGAGAGAGAGAGAGGGTTGGGAGAAATAGTGACAAGGTTGGAGGGCAGAGAGAGAGAGAGAGAGAGAGAGAGAGAGAGAGAGAGAGAGAGAGGGAGGTAGAAGAAAAAAGGAGAGAGGAGAAGGACCAGAAAGAGGACTTAAGAGATAGGAGGAGAGAGGGAGGGACAAAGAGATGGAGTTGGAGGGGGGGAGAGGGAAAGAAGAAAAATTAAATTGAGTGAGAAAAGTGGAGAGAGATAGAGAGAGAGTTTGTATGTTTTGGGTTGACATAGAGAGAAAAATAAGGAGTGATGGAAGGAATTGGGGAGAGAAGGAGAGAGGAGAGAGGGAGGGAGATAATGATCGAGTTGGAGGGTGAAGCGAGAGAGATGGGGGAGGGAGATAGAGTGAGGTGGGAGAGAAAGGGACAGAGAGAAAGGAAGAGAGAGAGGACATGATAGAGAGGAGAAAGGGAGGGAGAGAGAGTGAGTTGGATGGGGAGAGAGAGGTAGGTAAGAAAAAGATATAAAGAGAGAAAAGTGGAGAGAGAGGGAGATGGAATGATAAGGTAGAGAGAGGGAGAGAGATGTAGGTGAGAAAAAAGACATAAAGAGAGAAAAGTGGAGAGAGAGAGAGGGAGAGGGAGTGACATGGTTGAGAGAGGGTGAGAGGAGAGAAGGAAGTAAGAGAAATAGAAGGGGGACAGAGGGAGAGGGAGAGTAAGAGGGAGGGAGAGATAGATAGATATGGAGAGAGAGAGTGTATGCTTTGTGGGTGTTATAGAGAGACAAAGGACAGACATACGGAGATAGAGATATAGATGGGAGGTCAAGAGGGAGAGAGAGATAGAGGGAGAGAGTGAGGAAGCGAGGGAGGGCAGGTGAGACAGAAAGAAAAAGGAGAGATGAAGGGAGATATAGATATAGATGGAGGGGGGAGAGACAGAAGAATATTTCTTGAACAAGATGAATCAATTTCATTGTAGTGTTTTATTTCTAATTATATTTGATTTTTTGCACTACATACATTGATTTTCTGGTAGATGCTTATTTCTAATCCTATTTGATTGCTTGCTTTAGATGCATTGATTTCATTGTAGATGGTGATTTCTATTCCTATTTGATTTCTTACATTGGATGCATTGATTTCATTGTAGATGTTGATTTCTAATTATATTTGATTGCTTGCACCATATCCATTGATTTCAGTGTAGATATTGATTTCTAATCTTATTTGATTGCTTGCATTAGACATATTAATTTCAATGTAGATTTTTTTCTAGTCCTATTTGATTGCTTGCATTAGATGGATTGGATATTGTTAATATTAAGACTGTAAATTATTAAAAATATTATTCAATATTAGATGGAGGGGAGAGAGGGGGAAGATTATTTCTTGCACTACATGCATTGATTTCAGTGTAGATGATGTTTTCTTAAAATTCTATTCAATTTCTTGCACTAGATGCATTGATTTCAGTGTAGATGTTTTTTTCTAATCTTATTTGATTTCTTGCATTAGATGCATTAGATGTTAATATTGATGTTGTAGATTATTAAGAAAAAATATTTTCAAGATATATACTAATACCTAAGGACACTATTTAAGAATTAATTAGTTGTCAAAAGTTCTGATACGTAGAATTAAAATGAACTAGATGTGCAGAATCAATCCTCGTGCAAAGTGCAAATAAATCATTAATAAGACCGCCTCCCTTCTACATCACCAATCAATTACTAATAGACAATTACATATATTCAAAATTACTAATATATAATTGCATATAATAATGTATTCATAATATTTATAGGAGGAAAATATATATTTATAAACATTCAAAACAAATCAAAATATTCTTGAAGGAAATAAATTATTTCAAACATTAGCAAGGAAAAAATATTCAAGAGTAACTTTGATGCAATAATGATTAAAACCACTCTTCAAGATATATTTAGTAATACTGGAGGGACAATATTGAGAATTAATTAATTGTCACAAGTTGTGATACCTAAAATTAAATGAATTAGATGTGCAGTATCAATCATCATTTTTTTTAACTGAAACGGTTAACTTTTATTGATTGAAAGTTGATCAGGCATAGCCTAAACGACCATTACAATTTTCAATAATAAATAAAGCACTCTTTCCACTTAAGGAATGTTTGCCTTGATCGGAGGTTCTCCGTTTATGCTGATCATTCCTTCTTGAAGAGAGCATCCAATGTTTGCCAATCTGTCCACATCTTTGTTTAATCCTCTAAGAATATGGAATATTTGAGCCGAATGAAGGTCTTTCAGCATTCTGTTTACTCTTGCTAGCTGTTTGTTCAGTGCTGGATCCTTGAGACTTTTCTTTTTTACCATTGTTTTTATCAACAATTCTGAGTCGCCTATGATTAGGATTTCCTTTGGGTTTTCTTTTTTGGCAATTTGGCAAGCTTTCCAGAGACTGAGAATTTTAGCTTGATTGTTAGTTTCTAGTCCCAAGCCCCAACTGAATTCATTTTTTTTCCCATTACGGTGGAAGATCACACCTCCTGATCCTGACCTCCCTGGGTTGCCTTTTGAGGCTCCATCAAATAAAATGGTGCATTTGTCCTGGGATTTCCACCACTCTTGTAAGTTGTCCTCGGATTCATGGATCTGCCGTCTTTCCTTGTGGATTGGGTGCTTAATTGCTGGATGTCTATCTTTTCCTGTGTAGTCTTCCAGCCACGCTCTTTCTTCACTTCTTAGGGAGTTGTCTTCCTTTGTTGTATGGTGGTTGAGAGTTTCTAAGAGGAGCTTCTTTGCCTGTTCTGCCACTTTCACTGCTGGCAGCTCAGTATTATTGAAAATAATCTCGTTCCGGGCTAACCATATTTTCCAGCAAACATATTTAGGAGCAGCTATCCATACTTTGTGCCAAATTGATTTGCTGACAATACGGTGGGGATAGCTGGCATTCCAGGATGTAAACATGGAGGCTATCGTGCTTTGAGTAGGGGGGCTCACATTCAGTCCGGAGAAGAAGATGGACCATACCTCCTTCGCAAAATCACACACTATGAACATATGATTTGCAGTTTCCAGATCTCTTTTGTAGAGGGCGCATCTGTGTGGCCCTGCTATACTCCTTTTGCACAAGTTTTCTCCCGTAAGAATTTTGTTGTGAAATAATGTCCAAAAAAAGAAGTTGATTTTAGGGATGCTGAAGCTGTCCCAAATCTGCTTCCACACAATTCCCTGGTATGGTGAGTCTTGTTTACTTTGCAATTGATAATATCCTTGGCTTGTTGTGTACACTCCGTTCTTGCCCCAGCCCCAAATGTCTTCATCATCGATGTGAACTGGAGCAAAATCAGAGATTGCGTCGATGAGGACAGCCAACTGATTTTTTAATTGTTCTG
The DNA here is from genome assembly GCA_031772625.1 of Pinus tabuliformis. Classification (NCBI taxonomy): domain Eukaryota; kingdom Viridiplantae; phylum Streptophyta; class Pinopsida; order Pinales; family Pinaceae; genus Pinus; species Pinus tabuliformis. Next base: position 1,061,528,847 of record CM062811.1, on the reverse strand, counting down.
GAATTCTGGGTAAATTCCATCTCTGCCAATTGCCATTGCTGTCCCATTCTGATAAATATTCGATTTTCCTAATGCCTTTTGCTCGAAGCCAGTCTCTGATCTCAGCAATCTCCATTTTTTCGATAAGAGGCTGATGTCCCATTATACAGTATTTCCATAATTTGGTTTTCTTCCCATTGCGAGGAATGCGGTATAAATGGCTTCTGAAGAACTCTATACCTTTGGTGCACAATTTCCAGGCCTGCGTGCCTTTTGGATTCTTCTCTGGCTTGTAAGTCATGATGGTCTGGTTCTTGAGGTATTTATTTTTGAAGATCTGACTTATTGGATGGTTGGGCTCAGCGCAGAGCTGCCATAGCAATTTGCAACCCAGAGCCAAATTTGCATGCACGGGATCGCGAATTTGGAGACCTCCTTCCACCATCGGTCTTTTCACTGTTTCCCAGCAGATTAGGTGGAATCGATTGGTGTTCCCTCACCCACCGTTCCACAGAAAGTTGTGTATATATCTGGAAATTTGATCTGAAATGAATTTAGGTGCCATAATCAGAGAAGCTTGAAATGTGGGCAGAGCTGAGAGGACATATTTAATTAACGTGACTTTTCCGCCTGTAGATAACCAAAAGCCTCCCTACGTTGCTATCTTCTTCTTGAATTTTGAGATTACTTCCTCCCACAGGTGATTTCTATTGGAGCCCAGCATTATAGGAAGTCCCAAATATTTGATTCTTTCCCACTCTGTGTACCCTGTGTATCCCAGGTCTTCTGCGATTTTCCCAATTGAGTGTTGGTTTGTATTCCAACCATAGACCGCGCTTTTCTTTTCACTTACCAGTGCGCTTGTGATACTGCAGAATTTCTGTAATATGGTTCTGAAGGCTGTTGCTATTCTTGAAGAGGCCCCCCCCAACAAGAGCGAGTCATCAGAGAATAGTGCATGGTTCACTGGTTCTATGCCTTTCTTGATTCTGATCCCTGGTATACTTCCTTTTTGTTTTTCTATAGTTAGCTTTCTACTTAAAGAATCTGCCATCAGGATGTAGAGAAAGGGTGAAAGGGGACAACCCTGTCTTAAGCCCCTGGTGGCTGGGAAGAAATTTGCAGGTCTGCCATTTATCATTGGTGCTATCCATATCTTCTCCAGGCAAGCTTTGATTAAGTGTATGAAGTCCTGGTTGAAGCCAAAAGATGATAGAACCCTGTACAAAAAGACCTATTAACTCTATCAAAGGCATTACACATATCCATTTTGATTAGCATACCTTGTTCTTTTCGCAACTGACTGGAGTGCAGAGCTTCCTGAACTTGGATGACGTTGTCCAGAATATGTCGCCCTTTCACAAAACCACCTTGAGCAGGAGAAATTAATTTTTGAAGTAAAGGTTTGATTCTATTTGCCAACAACTTGGCCAGTATCTTGTAGGATGAATTACACAATGAAATAGGTCTGTATCTATCGAATAAGCCTGGGTTTTCTTCCTTTGGAATTAGGGCAAGAAAAGTAGAGTTTATGCTGCCTCCGACCTTTGCCTTCCTCATGAAACCCTGAACCATTCTCAGGAGATCAGATTTGATTATCTCCCAGCATATTCTATAAAAGTGAATTGTAAATCCATCGAGCCCGGGAGCTTTATCTGGCTCCATGGACCAGACTATGTTTGATATTTCTTCTTCTGAGACTGGTCTTAGAAGGCTTTCATTGTCATCTGAACTAACTAGCTGGGGAATGTTTATGAGGAATTCTTCTATATCCTCCTCCCTCCCATCTTTTCCAGCACTAAGAAGGTTTTGGAAATGCTTAATGGCGGCCTCCTTAATTTGTTCAAATCCTCTGCATACCTGTCCAGTGGATGTAATAATTTTTGCAATGTGATTTCGCGAGAGCCAAGCCCTGTATTGTCTATGAAATTATGTAGTGTTTCTGTCCCCTGCTTTGAGCCACAAGCTGTGGGACTTTAATCGCCAGTATTCTTCCTCATTTCTAAAGGAGCTGTATGCTTTCCTTTGGGCGTATTTTTCTTTGTCTAGATCCATGTGTTATAGACATTTTTGGGCGCTACAACCCCAAGCATGAAATGTCCATAAACCAAGGGCTCCTAAGTCCCTAAAAGTTTGTTCTAACCCCTAAAGGAACAAGGTCAACTGATTACAGCTTCTCCCAGAAGTTCTCCATGAAAGACTGCTCAGAATTGGTCAAAACAGGATCATTTCAGCTGCTCCATAGGCTAAGTGCGTTGCATCTCACCTAAACACACTGTGTGGGTGCGTTGCATTTCAAAACGACCTTCTATGGGGTGCGATGGGCGATAAATGACAAATGGCAGTGTCATTCCGCGAGGTGGAGAGGCAATGGAAGCTTCCAAAAACATCTCCTGTGACACTTGCCTCTCTGAATTCGACCAAGGATGAGTAAGAGATCATCAATCTCCAAGTGGAAGCAAGAACTATCAAAGGGAAGACACTAATCAAATCACAAGCTGACTCATCTCCCTTATAGATATCTATATATGGATCCCTCATCCCAGAGATCCAGGGGCTGGAATTTTGCATATTGTAAGGAATCGTTGTTGGTTTATTGAGATAAACATCAGATTGTTGGGTGATCTAAGCTTTGTGTGAGGTGAAGAGGGGCTTCCTTGCCGAGAGGATGATGCTGGGTCAGAACAACTGGTTGTAACTCCCCTTGGCTCTTTCTTGTTTATCAATAAAAGCTATTCAAGTTTTCCTCCATACTCTTGTGTCATTTATATTTGCTGCATTTGTATGGTCAATTTACATCTGATCCTAGATTGTTTATGATTATAGATCCATGTTCTTGTATAGTGCTATGCTATTGTGATCTTACAGGTACCCTATGAAGCTGGGCGTGCAAGGGAACAAGTAGCGAAAGACTAACAAGGAAGAGAGGAATTGAACCAGGAGATTAGCGCAAGACAGAGGTTGATCTTCTTTGTTCTTCTCTATCTATACTTCATAAAGTAAAAACGAAAGTAGCTTTACTTTGTTTGTTTCTAAGCCAACTATCACACCTTAGTGGGATAAGCAGTTCTGAGTAGACACTTTTCCCTGTAACAAAATGGCGACTCCGTTGGGGACGAATTAGTTTGTTTGTTTATCTTCCTTGTTGTCTATTTCATAAACTTATAGACGAAGTCTAAAGTCGTGCCAGGTAGCTTTCAAACTACATTTTCTATGCAAATGCAAAGTAGATAAATGTCGCTTCAGTCAATCTCCGAGATTTGTTTATGATTTAAACAACTGATTCACAAACTCTCTGATTGCCCCTTGTGGTAGTTCTTAGATCCTCCTTAGATCTACCCCTGATTGTTGCATTACTGATTACCTTTTGCTCAGCCAAAACCCATGAAATGAACTGCAAACTGTGACCCGGAACCCATGCAAAGTCTCATTTCTAGCCCAGCGCAGGTACTGTTCCGAGAATCTGAAATTTAGCGCACTTCTCGAGTGTAGTAGGTGCGTTGCATTTCAAATTCCCTGTGTTACAGGTGCGCTGATCAGACTAGGCATTGTTCAGTTTTGGTTTCTGTGATTCATTCTTTCCAGTTCTATTCATGAATTTTGCTACCTGTGATCAGTATATCTCTGTTTGAAACCCATTTTCCTTGCTATTATTCCGCCTCCTTTGTACGAAAGAACAGTAAATGTTTTTGTGTGTTTGTTAAGTCATTTTCAGTTCTCCTTTGCAAAAAGTAACATAATTGCACTGTCGTCCTTTGATTTGAAAGTGTCGCAAGTGTCATTTTCAATCATAGGAAAGAGTTTGATTGCTGTAGATAGTCGATTATCCTGTTACTATTGTTTTTGGTCTGAATTTGTAATTTTTCTAGTGTCGAAAACAAGTATTCATTTCAAAATCATAAGGTGTTGTGATTGCCTCCATTTTTGATTTCGAAAAGAAACTTGTTGATAATTTTCGCTTGAAAAGAAATTCAAATTTGTGCATCAACTTTCTTTTTATCATCTACATACTAAGAAATTCGAAAACAAATACATGCATGTGTATTTGCATTTAGACAGTTTGATTGGTTTGATTTAGGAAAGTGCATTTAGAGTGTGCTCTTTGCTCTTTGTGAAAGAATTTTGTCTTTCTTTCCTTAGTAGCTAGGATTTTCATTGCACAAAGAAGATAAAAAGATTGTTTATCATCTTAGATTGCATTTTAGGGATTATACTGCATCTCGTGGTGAACCTGAAAGGCAAACTTCATAAACAAGATCAACTATAAAATAAATTCAGTGAATCTAACAACGCTTTGGAACCTAACGCACAACATTTAGAAGTCTAGGCTAGAGACGTATTACGGCGTTGTAAAGCCTGGTAACTGTTGTTCTCACTGATGGTTGGGTGATTCCTCCACTTTGAGATGATAAGTGCCAGTACAGACTTGTGCTCCCACATACCATCGAGTATATTTTGGGAGACCACAATAGGCTTAATCCTTTATCCATAGGAAGCCGTGTCTGCCGCCCTATCGATCGCAATGCACTGAACACAGCATTCGGGAAGATTGACTGTCGTACCGTAAAAAGTATTCTGCAGTTTTTCGATTGGTTTGGTAATCCCTCTACCTAGATTTCTAGAGCAGTCCCTTTCGTTCCTTTTCAGACTCTTCAACGGAAAAGGTCCATCTGAGCACTTGTCACTTCAGGCTCATTAAAAATCGAAGGAAACTAGAATCATCTTTTGTTTTTTCTCGACCCTTAAAAATTGAAAAAACAAGTTGTGTCAAAGAGTCTAAAATTTATTTTAAACGGAATATTCATCACCTTTTCCTACGTTGATCTTGGGTTGAGAAAATGGAATCCACCAACCAAGGAATTCCCCTTGGGGGGAATCCTAGTCCCTTCTCCTCTTGGGGAGATGATGGTGCACCCCATATGGCCACATTTTCGCTTCCAGGACTGACAATTGGCTTGCCTATATGGCTCTTCTCAACCTCTGTTGTTCAGAACACCACAATTCCTGAACAATCGAGTCAGCAACTAGACGATCCAAGAGTTACCCACCAACCTTATACTTCCTCCAATTCTTCCTCTCCTCCTTCCTCTTCGCTTGATGGGGCTGGTAAAGCCAAAAGTCAAGTAGCTGAGAAGAAGAAGGAAAAGAAGAAGAAAGAGAAGAAGAAGAAGGAGCCAAAAGCGAAAGGGGGCAACCAAGCGTCGTCTAGCAAAAATCCACACACTGCACTGACCAAGCCTAAATTGCCATGTGTCATTTGCAAAGGAGACCACTATCATAGAGATTGTCCTTGCATCCCTCGGATCTTAAGGGACTAGTCTCCTCGTTTGCACAACCCGGTGTCGTTAACCTCTGATGATCATGTTGAAAACACACCGTCGACTAGTGAAAGTGAAGCCCCAGGACAAAAAGGAAAATATAGATTTGCTTGTAAACTATGTGAAGGTGATCATGTCGTCCACCATTGTCCCTTCTTAGACGAAGCTAAAACAGTTTTGGACGATCGTCCGGTTTCACCGTTACGACTTCCTCCTGAATATAAAAAAACTCTTGCCGAGTCCATCACTAGTTGAAAATTCGGCTGGCCCGCTCAAGTGGTCGCCTGAAGCATCTATCATTGAAGACAAACCATATTATCCCATACTAGACGAAAGTCAAAAGGTCGAGGCGGCAGTTGACCCGGTCTTGCCTTCAAAGGTTCCATCTTCAGATGATACAGTCACCGAAGAGAACAAGGATGAAACTGTCCAAATTCTTTTCGTAAGCACAGACTCTGATGAACATGGGGGAAATTTACCCGTTCCTTTACCGCAGGAAGGAAGTTCGTCAGAGTCGTACTCGGCCGTCTATTTGGTCCCACCTCCAAGCAACCTAGTTGTCTCCTTTGATTGGAATCAACTAGGCAGACCCCGTTTACCGGCTAGTATACCATTCTGAATCATTGTTCAAATATATAGAATGGTTATGGTTGGTACCATCATAGATGAAGGGGCTTCTATGAGTATCCTTTCCTCGACTGCTTGGAAAGCGCTTGGTTCTCCATCGCTTTTGCCTAAGATAAGAAATCTAATGGGTTTTGACAAAGGAACCAGTCGACCGTTAGGGATCCTTCCCAATGTACCCATAACATTGAGAGGGAAAACCGTTCAAATGAACGTAATGGTAGTTCAACGATCCCTGGATTATAATCTACTCCTTGGACGAGACTATATTTATTGCATAGGAGCGATTGTCTCCTCACTCTTTAGAGTAATGTGTTTTCCACACAAAGGAAGAGTGGTCAAGCTCGTAGACCAGCTTTCATTTCCCGGATCACACAGAGCAAATAGTCATATGCCATCCCTGAATGGTCTTTTCACGCAAGAAATTTCTCAATCCCTAGTCCGTCCACCTGATGAGCGTGAGTGATTCGGGGGACATGATTGAAACCCAGGGGGCATGCACCCTGGTCTGCTTCGGCAGGAAAACTTCGGGTATAGGGTAGGTTTCCGCGAGAGTATATGACCTCCGTACTCCCGTCCGGGATTGGAAGAGGGAGTTAGACTGGAATAAGATTCTCTTGTCAAAGTTATGTGAGCTGGCAGGCATTGCCACTCACCTTTGTTTATTTCGATAAACATCGCCGAAGAAGTGTTTTGTTTACGTCGTAAATAGAACAATCTTTGGTAACCTGTAAGAGGTAGACCTCTCTCGGTAAAACAAATGTTTTAACAGAAGGAAGAAAGGGTAACCTTGAAACTCTGTTTTATACCTGGGGGCATGCAAACCTTTTGGCGTGCAAGCAAAGAGCGACTATTTATTTTTTTAATTTGTAGGTCCTCTAACCCTTTAAACTCGTAGGATTGGTCGTTTCCTAGCTTTCATAAAGGATGTGGTGCAAAACTCTAAAAATTTCCGTTTTTGTATATGAGGCATTCTTATTATACGACTCGATTAATCGAGCAGTTTTAGTGCAGACTACATGCTCGTTAAAAAATAAACATAAGCAATGAGCACATGTTCCTCCAGAGTTTAAGCTCATTAAAAAATGAACCAATTTCTGGTAAATAACCATCGTGAATGTAACACTTCAGCCTTTAAAGCCTTGGTCGTGTTTGCACCGTCACCTCCACTTTTACATTGGTCGATCATTCACCTCCATTTGATTGTTTACCCATTTTGAGGAACAGTTGCGAAGAGTGATCATGCTAGCCATCCTTGTAACACTGTCGTGATTGGAATATTCCAAACCTTACCTGGAATCAGTTGCTACCCAATTTTATCACTCGTTCCTCAAAAGACGAGTCTCCTTTAAGCTCTTTTCAAATGACTCGTAAAATATGAAAAGATTGCCGAGCCATTGGCCTCTCCAGCTCGTTAAAGGGACCGGAAGTGCTATCCCTCCTCTAAATTTTAATCTTTTTGGACCTGAGGGATTATTACACAAAAAGATCAAGCGCTTGTTTTGTTTAGCTCGTTAAAAGTATCGAAAATTCATCCCTCCTGTATTGTTTTATAATTTTTCGGACTTAAGGGATTAGATGACGAAAAAGGAATTTTGGAGTTTCCTTTATGTTCCTTTTCAGACTCTCTAAAATTGAAAAGGACCGAGTTATCTTTGTCGTTAAACTCGTTAAAATTTTAATAGCGACAAACTTGTCTATAGACGAGAACGAGTTTCACTATCGCTAGGCTCGTTAAAACATAGCGATGGGTTTGCCCGAATGGCAAATTATTGAACAAGCATATGTTATCCTCCTCAAGCTTGACAAAAATAAAGAGGTACTGGTCAGCAATGACTGGGGAAAAATTGGGAAGAAAACTTGAAGAAACTTTGTTGGTAGCAAGTCGCTCTTGAACATGACACTTTCACTCCGCATCCACGTCGGGTTGGGTTGTTTCGTTCACCGGTCACATCGCCATGGTCCCATCACACCATCCACATTTGGGGTTAATGCTACCAATCCATCACGTCAGTGTCGCCAATATGTTCAAGAGAAGTCATTCAGAGAATTCACCTATGTCTCACCCGCTACAATACATTTATACTCCATTCTTTCATGACCGCCACCCTAAACCTTATATCACCAGATCATTTTCACCTCCATTAAAATCATTTTCTCTGTTCCGTGTCATTGATGTGGGATTCATTAAGGCCCTCCTGTGACGGATCGCTTCTTGTTGACATCATCTCCTTATCCAAGAAGTTGATTTAGGAACACCCCATTCAGTACTTTGAAGCTTGCATGCCTCAATGGCAAGTTTCTCACTTCCGACGACAGGTTTACATCAATGGCCTTCGACCAAAAGATTTTTCATGGTGTTCGATACCAAGTCCTTTATTCACACCACGTGAATTGTACTGCAGTACCTTGAGGGTCATTATCATTATCGGTGATTCCTCTCGCACCTGTTAATAGCTTACATCATTGGCTGGTAATCAGGCGATGTCTTTCCATGTTCGACTCCAGAACATCTCTCACATGGATCGACTTGTACTTCGAGTGAAGATCGAATGAGATTGAAGACCCCAGATCTAGTTTAATCCATCCGGGCTGCGATATATATTCAGGGAAATAAAGACATTAAATGTACATTGTTGCTGCACAGATAATCATCCAATCAAAGGGATGATGGCTCTACCAGAATCATCAGTCTACACTTAGACGATTGTCTGTCCTATGTACATGAAAATGAATTTATAAAGCTGAGCATGGGAATGCCCGCCTCAGCTAGATCATGAAAATATTATGAAGATAATGTATTGTATTGTATTGTATCTTATTACAGGTCTCCTCCCAGCTTGAAAGAACTTCGGATCCTCATGGTAAAGCATTTCACCCGACATCAAAAAGATTAACAACCTCATGCTTTACGGGGCAACTGTTATAGATATTTTTGGGCACTACAACCCCAAGCATGAAATGTCCATAAACCAAGGGCTCCTAAGTCCCTAAAAGTGTTGTTCTAACCCCTAAAGGAACAAGGTCAACTGATTACAGCTTCTCCCAAAAGTTCTCCATGAAAGACTGCTCATAATTGGTCAAAACAAGATCATTTCAGCTGCTCCATAGGCTAAGTGTGTTGCATCTCACCTAAACACACTGTGTGGGTGCGTTGCATTTCAAAAAGCCCTTCTATGGGGTGCGATGGGCGAGAAATGACAAATGGCAGTGTCATTCCGCGAGGTGGAGAGGTAATGGAAGCTTCCAGAAACTTCTCCTGTGACACTTGCCTCTCTGAATTCGACCAAGGATGAGTAAGAGATCATCAATCTCCAAGTGGAAGCAAGAACTATCAGAGAGAAGACACTAATCAAATCACAAGCTGACTCATCTCCCTTACAGATATCTATATATGGATCCCTCATCCCAGAGATCCAGGGGCTGGAATTTTGCATATTGTAAGGAATTGCTGTTGGTTTCTTGAGATAAACATCAGATTCTTGGGTGATCTAAGCTTTATATTAAATAAATAATTTATATTATTTTTCTTACACCTAATGTAACTAAATTTATATTTTATATATTTTCATTATTATATTATAATTTATCATTTATATATTTGGTTATTTATTTATTTATTTTTTACCTAATTCAACTAAATTTGACCTTGCTCCTTGAGTCAACCTCTTGCCCAGGTAACCGTTGGTGTCTCTGCTCTAGCTATTTAAACATGCTAAGCTGGATCTGTTCTTCAACTTGTCCTGACGATGAACCACACTGGTTGGTTCGAAACGCGTCAACAAATGATATTCCTTGTGATTTTCGCCGAAGAATTTTTTCTAAATTGATCTAAGCTTTGTATGAGGTGAAGAGGGGCTTCCTTGCTGAGAGGATGATGCTGGGTCAAAACAACTGGTTGTAACTCCCCTTGGCTCTTTCTTGTTTATCAATAAAATCTATTCAAGTTTTCCTCCATACTCTTGTGTCATTTATATTTGCTGCATTTGTAAGGTCAATTTACATCTGATCCTAGATTGTTTATGATTATAGATCCATGTTCTTGTATAGTGTTATGCTACTATGATCTTACAGGTACTCTGTGAAGCTGGGTGTGCAAGGGAACAAGTAGCGAAATACTATCAAGGAAGAGAGGAATCGAACCAGGAGATTAGCGCAAGACAGAGGTTGGTCTTCTTTGTTCTTCTATATCTATACTTCATAAAGGAAAAATGAAAGTAGCTTTACTTTGTTTGTTTCTAAGGCAGCTATCACACCTTAGTGGGATAAGCAGTTTTGAGTAGACACTTTTCCCTACAACACCATGGTTGAAATGTCTTTCTCTTCCAGCCCAAATTGAAGTTCTTCCAAATGTTTTGTTGCTTCTTCCCTCTGGCTGGTGGGGGTGTTGGCGACTTTCTTTATCCATTCTTTAAGTGCCTTCTTAGTGTTCTTCATTTTTTGCTCCCATTATCGAATGCAGGAACACCAAAGAGGCCAGGAATGAGCATCGACACATATGTTTTCGCGCTTTTCAACGAGAATTTGAAGCAAGGCGACGAGACAGAGAAACACTTTGGACTATTCAACCCTAATACTAAACAGCCTGTATACCCTGTCAACTTCTCACCATGAGTTGTGTTGGAATCCACATCACATGTGACCCGAGTCGATGCAGACAAGCCCTTATCTTCATGCAGTGCTATATGTAATCTGCAAGTGTATGGTTATTTCTAAAATAATTTGTGAACAATAAAATGTCAAGGAAGTTGAGTTTAATATCGTTTTGGAAACTGAAAGTCTTTACATTTGTTTTCAAAAGTGGCGTTGAGCGTTGAGAAATAACGCGTGTAGTTCGCCAATTATAAGCATGCAGGCAGACTTCCGTGAGTCTTAACCAAAACAAATAGCTATTTCGAATTTTCTTTGAAGCTACCGTGGCAACCTAAAAATCACACAGTAAAATTTTGATTTATAGTGTTTAAATTGGTTTTTTTAACCTATAAATTTAGCATTCTAAAAAATTTTAAACATTAATTATCAAAAATTTACTCATCAAACTTATAATTTCAAAATGCAAAACAAAACATGGTTTCGAAATTTAGACTAACTGCGTTTATTAGTATCCATTCTACGCCTATGTAGGTGTCCAAACCATATGCCTCTGCAAGTTCTTTGAATTTACAGAGTTCTATATTTAAAATGAATGGACACGTTGGATGCGTGCGCTCGTCTGTACAGTTGGGTAGTGTTTTCGCATTCAAAGCATTACAGTTGGGTAGTGTTTTCGCATTCAAAGCATTATTGATGACTAATAAATTGTGTGCCTTCGGGTTTCTAAGTCTATTGTAGACCTGTGCATTTATTAGTGTAGAAATTGGTGTTCAATGGAGACCCGCTAATGTTGTTGTTTTCATGAATAAAATAATATTTTTTAAGTAAATTATTTTGAGAATATTTGATAAAATAATTATAATTAAATTTTGATTGGTTTTATTTAAATTAATTTTTTAATTGTTTATATAATTTAATATTTAATATTTTTTAAATATTTTAATTGTGAAAATTTCACTGTCAAATTTATGATTTGAATAAATATCTTTAATTAAGCAAATTATAAAAAATAAAATAAAATAAAAAACCAAAAACAAAAACTTCCCAAATTCCAGTAGGAAAAAGATTGCGCCTAGCTGTATTTGACATAGCTACAATGCGCCAATCAATCAGTTTATGCCTAACGGCTGCTTCTTGCCCCATACGGCAAGGCGTCCTACCCGGCCTATCGGTTCTTCATGTGATAGAAATGGGATCCTCTAAACGCCAAAGCCTAGATCATCTTGATCGGGTGTATTGTCATCTTCTGCCGTTGAAATCAAGCCTTTCATTATCCGACCCTTTTCTTCTTAATTGCGATAGAAATTTATTTAAATTGTTTATATTAGGAGGGCTTTGACATCCTCGTATCTTTTTAATACATAGAGTTTTAAAATTATTAATACTTCGAAAAAGCAAATCTAATTATTAACATTTTTCTTTGTTTCTAGAATAATTAGTAATTAGTTTTCCCCGAGAAAAAACAAGGGAATTTTATTTAATCAAAAGCTGTTACATATTTTATCATTCTACAACAATCTAGTTCGAGTGCCACAAACAAAGGAGTCTTGTTAGAAGACTTTTGAACTAATAATATTTTAAAATAGTAGCTTCACATTTTATTGGTCTTTACTTTGTAAGGGACTATAGTTTTGGGAAAATGCTTAATATTTCTATTTTTTTATTAATTTAAAAATATTTTCAAATTTTTGGTAAATATTATTTCTAATTTTTGATTGGTTGAGGAAGCTTTGATGATACCTAATTCCACTAATGTATGATGTTTTATTTTTCGTTTTTTATAATGCTTGAAATTCATTTAAACTTAAAATAAAAGTAATTTTGTTGAGAGTTGTTTCCGTAACAATCACATTAGAAACAATTTGTCGTCACGTTTCAAACCATCTAGGGTGGTTCATCTTCATCTTGTACAAGATGAACCACACTAGATCATTTGAAAAAGGTCGTTAAGTTGTTTCTAATGAGATTTTTACCGAAAGAACTCTCAACAAAAGTAATTTTGTGAGTGGCCATTGCGTTGGTGTGTGCCTTGACACTGTCACTCTTATGTTAACGCTCTTCTCAATGATGCGAGAATTGATGTGGTTGCAAGTTGTTTTCATAGGCCTCTAAGGGAAGAAGGGGGCCAAGGTGGGCCAAACAAATGTTGAAATAATATTATTATGTTTCCTCGTGCGGAGGATTGACAATCTGTGGGAAAGTTGAGGTCCTTTCCATATTGAGTGCTATGATTTGACAAACGATTTGGTAATTGGTATTGTTTAGTTGTGTGGAAAGTTTACTGTGTAGAGGATAGAGTATGCGTGGGAGATTTAGGGTCTTTTGCGTAAACAGGAGTGGTAAATAAAATATGTTTTCAATTTGTTTGAAGAAAGGGTGATGTGCGGTAAAATGAATATGCAGAAGGCTTTGCCTCTCTTAGTTATGATTTAGGAATTTTTTTTGCTACTACGTAAGTAGTTTTACGAGGGTGGTTGTGCGAAGATAGTCGTTGATGTAGTTGCAGGACACTATTATGTTAATGCTCTATTCAGTAAGACGAGAATTCATGTGGTTGCAGGTTGTCTGCATAGTGGTGGAGGGCTACCCCGCATATCCCCACAGTATGTAAGAATTTGCATAAATGCAACTGTCCCAAGTAATTGACTCTGCAATGGAGTCAAATCTTCATAAAATCAATGGTTTGGCCCTCTTATACAATTCCTTTGTATCAGAACCAATCACCCACCTAGGACTCTCTATCCGGTCTTTTAAACAAGACTCAAGCCTTTGTTTATGACTTTGTTAAAGTCTTCCTTTAGAATCCTTCTATCGGAATTAAAAACCCTTCAGCAATGCACCTTTACATATCCCTTCAACTGCATACACATAACCACCTCTTATAACCTTGGTTATAAATATACATACATATATATATATATATATATATATATATATATATATATATATATATATATATATATATATATATATATTAACACACATTATTACATATCGGTGCTAAATCCCTTTATAACCAATTTACAAAGGAACTTATACACATAACATACCTTTCTCCGCGTTTATATCAATTCTGCACAATCCCGGAGGTTAAACCTCATCGCAATCGGCCATCGCATTCTCACCAACCTTACTATATATGTGGTTCATCACCCCTTTGACTCTGATATGTGACTATCGGAGTCGTTAAATCTATGTTCTAGCCTTAAAAGGCTCGGCACAACAACTTATTCCAAACACACGGAATACGGGAATACAAAGGAAATCCCACAACGGGCCATATATAGCGGAACTCAAATCTATTACAATAGTGACTATAAATATCATCGGGTCTGGTTCATCACTAGCTCTCCGCACTGTCGCTCCGAACTCTGCCTTCTCCGATTACCAATACTTGTTAACTCTGATCATCGGCTAACGGCGCTTCTCTTCATCGCATGAAGTTCCGATGCGATTATATTCTCAGACCTGATAGGGATTTAAATCCGCTATTATGGAGCTTCGGGTCTGGTTATATCGTCCTATCAGAGCTCGGCAGTTCCATAGGCTGGTTCCTCTTCCACTGAACTAGTGTGATGCGATATTCTAGTTCTGATTTGATCTCAGCTGTTGATCTTCCCAGGTCTAATGGTTCCTGAGCATCAATCTTCACCCTTCCACTTGTTCCTTTTACTTAGAATTTTTCCACCATTTTCAATGTTTCCTGTGGTTTTTGGGTTTTCACAAGGTTCCAGCTTTCCGTTCTTCTACTACTCAATTCATTCTCGTTTGAACTTAACTCTGTGTACTCCTTCAATCACTGTCCTTTTGGACTTTAATTGCTCCTTTGAATGGATTCAAAGATCCATTATAACTCTCTATCTCGTTCTTCTGCTCTGTGCAGTTCTTCAGAACGCTGTTGTCTACTTCCGCCACTCAACTTTCTCAAAGCTTGCTTTTATGCAAAATATACCTTCATTATTTCTCTTTAGAGTTTTACTCTGCTTCTTCAAATGGATTCAATGTTCCATTGTGATTCCTATTAATCACTTTGTTCCTATGCGTCCTTCAGAATTCTTCCTGCAACCTATTGCAGAGCCTACGAATTCACAGTAATTCATTCATGAAATAATCCCCATTACACTGACACAATCAGGAACAAACTCTGTATATATTAATGTAAAAGAAAATATTACATTCGAGACTCCTCGGTCTCACACAAGCCTGATTTTCAACTATCAGTGGCCCTCTTTTTCTGACTCTGCCCATAGGCTTACTTATATGCCAGGAGTTTTGTTGGACTATCCTCGTTCTACTCCTATATCCACTGAATTGACTCGTAAATCCTCTGTCCACTATGTTCACTTCAATTAATTCCTAAAAGCTCTCTCCCGTCCTCGAATCATGCAACTGTTTCAGAGTTATAGTTGGCTTTGGATTCTTTTGGCATTACTGCAACTCATCTCCTCATTTACTCTAGAGAACTTACAATTTCCTCTCACATATCTACTTAAATTACTTAAAGGCCTAGATATTACATTAACTTGAGACTTAGGAAAACTATTTCCTAAAAATACATGACCCCCTATGGCTACTATTTACAATGATTTTCCCTTAGGTGAATGCTCCTGCATCAGACTCCCAAAGTAGAAAATATTCATGATCTCCTGATCATGTGTCTTCTGGTCTTCGTCTTCCTGGATCCCACACTTTGTTTTGTAACTGTCCACATGCTTTGTTCCCTTGTTGCTGCTGTACTTCTGCTATCTTTTTCTCCATCTTCTTCTTCTTGTCAATCAGGTTCAAGTTTTGATTGATCTTTCTTCCTGTTGCTATCATTTTTCTCCATTTGAATTTCTTCATGATCAGTTGCCACATTTATTCAATCTCTGTTTCTAGTACATCTTTGGATTGGTTCATATTCTGCTTCATATTTCTATCTCCTTCTCTTTGCTTCAGGTTGTTGTTGTTGTCTTCTATGCTGACTCTTGCTTTACTTGCTTTGTTGATTTCTACCTTGCTTGCTCAAACTTTTGCTTTGCTTCCTCCAAATTTTGTTGTGACTCCTATGCTGACTACCTCCCTATCATTCTTACCCTCTTTCATGACTAAATCATGACTGTTCAACACTCTTTCCAGCAATTTAACATATTCATTCCATTGATTGGATTCTTGTATATAATCTCCTTCTCTCATCTTTAAGTGGCTTAGCTGTGCCAAATCTCCTTCATCATCTGCAACTAAACCTCCACTCATAAAGAGTTTGTTAAAATTAAAAAACACAAGGCTGTTGTGTCTTATTTTCCTTTGGCAACAATTCAGTTTGTTGTTTTGTTCCTTTCTCCTCCGTCAGCACATAAGTATGCTGATTAGAACTCTCAAAAGAATTCGTGAGACTGTCCATTAGCCTCTCTTCCACACCAACTGTCCTAATGATTCCTTCCTTCTCTTGCCCACCATAGTGAACTCCTTCTCTTGCAGTGTCAATCTGCTAAACTCTCATATCCATCTCCTTTTCCTTATGACTATCATTCATGACAATTCTTTGGTCTTCTGTTTTCAACAATCTATCCTGAACATCTATTCTTTGTTTTCCAACTCCCTTCTTTGAAAATCTAATTTTCTATATAACTCAATAACTTCAATTGGAGTAGATTTTGGAAATTTCACACAGTTTTCCATACCTTCCTTTGTTATGGATAGATCATCAGATGTCCTTTCTCCCTTTGCTAAGTTTTTTGCATAGACTTATTCTTCCTTAACAGCTTTCAGTAGATGTCCTTCTTCTTCAGTACATTTTACCTTGTTGTCCCTTTGTAGCTCTTCTCCCAGAGTTATCCTGATCTCCTCATATTCATTAACATTCTCCTCCATGAAAGCTTCTATAGACTCATCCATAGACTTTTCCTTCTGTATGCAGTCAAATTCCTCCTCTTCTGAAAAGTTTTCTTTGTCACCTTTTATTTCCGGATCTTCATCTCCTCTGAAGATATCTTCCAAAGGTTGCTTTTCTCCTGCAATACTTGCCATCATATACAAACTATCACTTTTAAAAACATAAGACCCTATGGTCTCACTTGATGCTTCAGCCATCATATCTCCTTACTGTTCCAAGTTCACTTTATGACTCAGAAATTCTTCAATGGTCTCCTCTTCAATCTCCTCAAGCCCTTCACCTAGTTGCTTGATATCTTTCCCCAATTGTATATGAGATCTATCTATCTCATCTTCTTCCAGAACATAATTTAGATTATGCTTGTCTTCTTCCTTCTTCATGACAATATCAGAAAATTGTCCTTCTTTACGTGTTTCACCTGCAAACATACACAAATTGTCAGATTTAAAATCATCAGACCTTTTGGTCTCACTTGAAGTTTCAGTCTTCAAGTCTTCATCTTCAATCAGCATCTTCTCATACTGTTTTGAACTATCCCAATAGTCCATGAGATCTTCACTTGATCTCCATTCTTTATCTTCAGTGTAGTCTTCACTTTCTCCCAGAATTTCTCCCTGCTTTGGTTCACAAATGGACTCTTCCATTTCCAACTCAACTTCCTTGAGTTTTTCCCTCAGCCACTTCACTTGAATTTGTTACATAGCCATCTCTGCATCTCGTGCCACTCCACTGGCTTCTTCCTCAAGACCCAACCTAGTCTTTGGCTTTCCTCAAGCATTCTCCTTAATGTGTTGAGTTGTTCTTTTAATTCAATAACCTCTTTGTCCATTTCCTCTTGACTCATCCTCTTGCCATTTGTTTTGGCATCCTTCTTCTCATATCCTCTACTGTGGCTTCTCTCTAAACATCTGCTATGACATCTTCTTCTCTTCTTTCTTCATGAACCTCTCACTCATCTACAACAAGCCTCTGCAACAGCTAATCCTCCTCGTTGCAATCTTACCTCACTAAGCTCTCGTCACTCACTCTTTTGGTAAGCACAGGTCCTCTATCTGGAACCTCCTTTTGAGCAACACTTTTTCTCCCTCTAGGCTTCTGCAATTTCTCACTTCCTCTTGAGAACACTTCAGTTGTCCTCTTTGTCCAATCTCTTGTTGGATTCTTCAGGTTCACTGCCACTTCTCCTTCAGAGTGTTTGTTTTTCTTACTCTGCCTTCAAGAACACATCTGGTTCTCCTCTCACAGCTTCTCTTGCTATCACCTGTGCATTAGTATATAAGCACACATTCTCAATTTAAAACAAAACATAACATATTACCTCTCCTTCAAGATCCCAGCATGATCTCGTTTCACCATTCCACCTATGCCTTGGATGGATTGTCCTCTGTTTTGCATCCAAGTTCTCTTCCCTTCAGAACTTGCATTAAGAAATCTTTCTTTCTCTTTCCTCCAAGAAATCCTCTGTTCCTATTTACTCCAAGCCTCTGCTAGAATTGCTACAGTCTTCCAGAACTTTAAAGTTCTCCTTACAGTCTTCTGTTATAATCTATGCACATTACCTTCTTCTGTGTGCAACCTCCTTTTCATAGGAAATCTTTCTCCACTTTGATTACAAACCTACTCTGATACCACTAATGGTGCAGGGCTACCACCGCATATCCCCGTAATATGCAAGAATCTGCATAAATGCAACTGTCCCAGGTAATTGACTTTGCAATGGAGTCAAATCTTCATAAAATCAATGGTTTGGCCCTCTTATACGGTTCCTTTGTATTGGAACCAATCACTCGCCTAAGACTCTCTATCTGGTCTTTTAAATAAGACTCAAGCCTTTATTTATGACTTTGTTAAAGTCTTCCTTTAGAATCCTTATGTCGGAATTAAAAACCCTTCAGCAATGCACCTTTACATATCCCTTAAACGCATACACATAAAATTCTCTTATAACCTTGGTTATATATATATATATATATATATCTATATATATATATATATATATATATATATATATATATATATATATATATATATATATATATATATATATATATATATAGTAACACACATTATTACATATCGGCGCTAAATCCTTTTATAACCAATTTACAAAGGAACGTATACACATAACATACCTTTCTCCACTTTTACACGGATTCTGCACAGTCCCCGAGGTTAAACCTCATCGCATTCTCACCAGCCTTACCACATATGTGGTTCATCACGCCTCTGACTCCGATATGCGACTATTGGAGTCGTTAAATCTATGTTCTAGCCTTAAAAGGATCGACACAACAACTTATTCCAAACACACGGAATATGGGAATAAAAAGGAAATCCTACTTCGGGCCATATATAACAGAACTCAAATCTATTACGACCGTGACTATAAATATCGTCATGTCTGGTTCATCACCGACTCTCTGCACTATCGCTCTGACCTCTGCCTTCTCCGATCGTCGATACCTTTTACCTCCGATCATCGACTAACAACACTTCTCTTCATCGCATGAAGTTCCAATGCGATTATATTCTTGGACTCGATAAGGATTCAAATCTGTTATTATGGAGCTTTGGTCCAGTTATATCGTCCTATCGAAGCTCGACAGTTTCATAGGTTGGTTCCTCTTCCACTAAACTAGTGCGATGCGATATTCTAGTTCCGATTCGATCTCAGCCGTTGATCTTCCTAGATCTAACGGTTCCTGAGCATCAATCTTCGCCCTTCCGCTTGTTCCTTTTACTTAGAATTTTTCCACCATTTTCAATGTTTCCTGTGGTTTCTGGGTTTTCACAAGGTTCCAGCTTTCTGTTCTTCTGCTGCTCAATTCATTCTCATTTGAGCTTAACTCTGTGTACGCCTTCAATCATTATCCTTTTGGACTTTAATTTCTCCTTTGAATGGATTCAAAGATCCATTATAACTCGTTGTCTCATTCTTTTGCTCTGTGCAATTCTTCAGAACGTTGTTGTCTGCTTTTGCCTCTCAACTTTCTCAAAGCTTTCTTTTATGTGAAGTCCCCCTTCGCTATTTCTCTCTAGAGTTTTACTTTGCTTCTTCAATTGGATTCAATTTTCCATTGTGATTCCTCTGAATCACTCCGTTCCTCTGTGTCCTTCAGAATTCTACCTGCAACCTATTGTAAAGCCTACGAATTCACAGTAATTCATCCATGAAATACTCCCCAATGCATTGACACAGTCAAGAACAAACTCTAGATATATTAATCTAAAAGCAAATATTACATTCGAGACTCCTCGGTCTCGCACAGGCCTGATTTTCAACTATTAGTGGCCCTCTTTTTCTGACTCTACCCATAGGCTTACATATACGCCAGGAGTTCTATTGAAATATCTTGGTTCGACTCCTATATCCACTGAACCGACTCCTAAATCCTTTGTCCACTATGTTCACTTCAATTAATTCCTAAAAGCTCTCTCCCGTCTTCAAATCATGCAATTGTTTAAGAGTTATAGTTGGCTTTCGATTCTTTTGGCATTACTGCCACTCATGTCCTCATTTATTCGAGATCACTTACAATTTCCTCTCACATATCTAATTAAATCACTTAAAGGCCTAGATATTACATTAACTTGAGACTTAGGAAAACTATTTCCTAAAAATACATGACCCCCTATGTCTACTATTTACAATAATTTTCCCTTCGGTGAATGCTCCTACATCACATAGGGTGTGGGTGGGGGGGCTGAACAAATGTCAAATTAATATTATTATGTTTCCTTGTGTAGAGGACAACATATGTGTAGGAAATTTTGGGTCCTTTGCACAGTAAGTGTTGGGGTCATTGTATGGAATGTTTATTGTGCAGAGGCCGGAGTACGTGCAAGAGAAACGAGGTCTTTTGCAGAAATGGGGGTGCTAAATAAATTGTTTTTTCAATCCGCGTGAGGAAAAAGTGTTGTGCATTAAAAAGAAAGTGTGGAAGGCTTTATCTATTTTAATTATTATTTAGGAATGTTTTTTCATCTAACGAAGTAGTTGTGCAAAGGTGGTTGTGTGAAGATAGCTACTTGGAGGTATCATGTGTGGGGTTTTGAATGTTAATGACTGATCAAAGGGTGCTATTGAGTGTGGAAGTAGTTGTGCGGATGGAGTTGTGTTAAGGTGGTTGTGCATGTGTGAATGTTAAGCGAGATTTTGTGCAAAGTTTACTATGATAACAAACATACAAATCCCCTTTTTAATTCGTATTTATGGATGTATTTCGTAATGTATAATCATTAAATAATATTAGTTTCCTTGTGCGAAGGACAAAGTATGTTCAGTAGAGTTGGGGTCCTTTGCAAAGGGAGTGTTGTAATACTAATGAATGATGCGCTAATTGGTATGGTTCATTGTGCAGAAAATTTACTCTGTGGAGAACGGAGTATGTGTTGGAGAACCAGGGTCTTTTGTGTAGAAGTGGGTGCTAAATAACTATTTTTTCAATCTGTGTGAAGGAAAAGGGTTGTGCGGTAAAATGAATATGTGGAAAGCTTTGTCATTTTTAGTTATTATTTAGGAAAGCTCTTCGCTACTATGAAAGTAGTTGTATGAAGGTGGTTGTGTGAAGCTAGTTGTTGATGTGGTTGTAGGACACTATTATGTTAATTCTCTATTCAATTATGCGAGAATTCATACAGTTCCAGGTTAGGCTTTATCATTTTTTATTATTTAGGAGTGTTTTTTGTAACTACGGAAGTAGATATGTGAAGCTAGTTGCTTAGAGGTATTGTGTGCAAAGTTTCGAATGTCAAGAACTGATGAAAACACATTATTGAGTGTGGAAGTATATGCATGGATGAAGTTGTGCGGAGGTGGTTGTGCATGTGAAGATGTTTTGTGCAAAGTTTGCTACGATAATAAATATGAAAATCTCTTTTTTAATTATTATTTAGGAACATATTTTATATTGTATAATCATGAATTAATATCAATTTCAAATGTCAAGGACTGAGGGCATTATTGAGTGTGAAATTTGTTGTGTGGAGATGGTTATGCATGTGTGAAGGTTATGTGGAGAAAAAATGCATGTGTAGAATTTGTGCAGAATTAGGAAAGTGAAGAGGGGTCTTTTAATTGTTATGCATTTTAATATTAGTTTTATTATTAATAGATTTTGCGGGATGCAAAAATGCATATAATGAAAGCTTGAAAGCCATTTGCACATAATGGTCTGTGTTGTTTAGATGTAGTTTGTGCAGAGAACAAATTCTTGCTACCGAAAAATTTGGGACCCACATTTATTAATATTAGTTTGAAATGTCAATGACTGACAAAACGACGTTGTTGAGTCTGTATGTGGTTATTCGTAAGAGGTTTTTTGCCATAGATTCATTTGCTTTGTGGTTTCAAATATACACATTTCTATTATGTTGAAAGTGTATGAAAATAATCTTTCTAGATTTGTCGTTTTCGTGCTTATGTAGTTTTCTGAATGCTTCAGCACGTGTTAGTTAGTGAATTCAATTTTGATATGACTTGTATTTATATACAACTCTAATTTCTATTAAATAGAGGACAGACATCGAGACGATGAAATATTTGGATGGCAGTTTTATCTTTGTAGCATGTTTGAAATGAAAAATAGTGGTACGGAGTCATTTCTAGAGAGATGATATTGCAAATATTTGAAATAGAGATTATCTTGAGGGAAAAAAAAAAAATATTTGTAGTGAGAGAATTAAAAGTGGGTTGTGTAGCATTTTCTCTTTGCAAATTACGTTTAAGATCTTGGAGTGTTTTTTGAGATTTTTTTTCCTTACATAAACTATTATCTACAAAAGTGAGCTTAGACGAATGCAGTATTATAGAGATGCAAATGTTGTACAATATTACAGGCTTATCAATTGATTTTCTTGTTCACTTTTGGCAATAATACAAGTTTTTAGTTCATCAATATTTTCTCTATAATACTCTACAATATTTTGTAAGCTTTGGTTTACTCTACAATACTCTGTAAGTTTTTCTCTACAATACTGTGACAAATGAGTGTGTCAAGTCATTGTAAATCAAATTTGTTTCAGTTTTACAAGGTAGTGGGGAGAAATTGTCAAGTCGATTCATCATATAAAGTAACTTTTCTATTTTGTGGCTATTATTGATAGTTTTAGGAGTTTTAACTTTCAATAATTAAATTATTTTCGCATTTGAAAAAATCAAATATTTTTAAAATTAAATGCATATGTGTGGAATAAGGTTTGCACTGTGTTGTAAATGTGTGTCAACTTTTGAGGAATAGTTTTGTTAGGTTATTCACAAATCAAATATAGTTTGGTTTTACAAAGCAATGGGACCTATTTTTCAAGTCCATTTGTTGTAGACACTAGTTGAATATGTGTTGGCATGGGTGTTGTCTACCAAGGCCACAAATTCAATTGAAAATTATTTTTTGTAGGAACCTAACGATTTTCTTTTCAAAAAATCTGATCATAGGAGTGTTTGGATCATTTCTTTATGGTGGAAATGGATTCAGCACCGTAAAAACCCCCTTGGATACCCAAAATATTGGATCTTAATAACTATAACTCAAATTCCCCAAAACGTTTACCAGATTTTAGTAAAAATCATGCTAAAATTTCCACTGTTTTCTTGGAAAATTTGCAGAGTCTTTAAACTAATCTATATGTCCTTATGAATTGTAGAGGATACTATTCGATGTGGATAAAATAATCCTCTACAATTTGACGTGAATTAATATCATTATGTTTCCTCGTGCAAAGGATAGAGTATGTGTGGGAGAGATGGGGTCCTTTTCGTACTGAGTGCTATGATACTAATGAATGATGTGGTAATTAGTATTATTTTGTTGTGTGGAAAGTTTACTATGTAGAGAATAGAGTATGTGCAGGAGATTCAAGGTCTTTTACATAGACAAGAGTGATAAATAAACTATGTTTTCAATCCGTGTGAAGAAAAGATGTTGTGTGCTAAACGAATATGCAGAAGACTTTGTCTTTCTTTGTTATTATTTAGGAATGTATTTTTCTACTACTTAAGTAGTTGTACGAGAAGCTAGTTGTTCATGCGGTTGCAGGACACTGTTATGTTAATGCTCTATTCAATGATGCAACAATTCATGCAGTTGTGGGTTGTTTGCATAGGGTGTGGGTAGGGGGGTTGAATAAATGTGAAATTAATATTATTATGTTTCCTTGTGTGGAGTACAATGTATGTGTGATAAAGTTCGGGTCCTTTGCATAGTGAGTGTTGGGTTCATTGTGAAAAATGTTTACTATGTGGAGGGCGGAGTATGTGTGGGAGAATCGGGTTCTTTTGTGTAAATGGGGCTGCTAAATAAACTGTGATTTCAATCCATGTGAAGAAAAAGCATTGTGCATTAAAAAGAAAGTGTTGGAGGCTTTATCTTTTTTAATTATTATTTTAGGAATGTTTTTTTGCAACTAAGAAAGTAGCTGTGCGAAGCTTGCTCCTCAGATGTATCGTATGTGGCATTTTGAATGTCAATCACGTATCAAAGGGTGTTATTTAGTGTGGAAGTAGTTGTGCAGATGAATTTGTGCGTAGGTGGTTGTGCTTGTGCGAATGTTAGGAGAGGATTTTGTGCAAAGTTTGTGAGGATAATAAATATACAAATCCCCCTTTTTAATTCTTATTTAAGGATGTATTTCACAACATATAACAATTAATTAATATAATTTTCCTTGTATGGAGGAAAAAGTATGTATGATAGAGCTAGGGTCCTTTGCATAGTGAGTGTTGTGATATTGATGAACGATGCGGTAATTGGTTTGGTTTCATCATGAAGAACATTTACTATGTGGAGAATGAAGTATTTGTTGGAGAACCAGGGCCTTTTCTATAGGCGAGCGTACTAAATAACTATTTTTTCAATCTATGCGAATAAAAATTGTTGTGGGGTAAAAAAAAATGTGTGGAAGGCTTTGTCTTTTTTACTTATTACTTAGGAATGTTTTTTGCTACTACAAAAGTAGTTTTACAAAGGTGGTTGTGGGAAACTAGCTATTAATGTTGTTGCAGGACAATATAATGGTAATGCTTTATTCAATGATGCGAGAATTGATACGGTTTCAGGTTAGG
This sequence comes from Pinus tabuliformis, assembly GCA_031772625.1. NCBI lineage: Eukaryota > Viridiplantae > Streptophyta > Pinopsida > Pinales > Pinaceae > Pinus > Pinus tabuliformis. The sequence goes on along the minus strand of CM062811.1, from coordinate 1,061,504,399 downwards.
CTTTTCCTTTGTTAATTATTATTTAGGATCTTTTTTTGTAACTAGAGAAGGAGCTCTGTGAAGCTAGTTGCTCGAAGGTATTGCATCTAGAGTTTTGAATGTCAATGACTAATCAAAAGGCATTATTTAGTGTGGAAGTAACTGTGTGGATGAAGATGTTTGGAGGTGGTTGTGCATGTACAGATGTTATGTGAAAATTTTGTGCAAAGCTTACTAGGATAATAAATATGCAAATCTATTTTTAAATATATGCAAATCTATTTTTAAATTGTTATTTAGGAATGTATTTTATAATGTATCATCATGAATTAATATTAGTTTCAAATGTCAAGGATTGAGGGAATTATTGAGTATGGAAGTTATTGTGCGGAGATGGTTGTGCATGTGTTAATGTTATGCAAAGAAAAAATGCATGTGTAGAATTTGTGCAGAATGAGTAAAGTGCAGAGGGGTATTTTAATTGTGATGCATTTTAATATTAGTTCATTATTGATATATTTTGCAGGATGCGAAAGTGCATACAATGAAAGCTTGAAAGTCGTTTGCACATAATGGACTATGTTGTTAAGATGTAGCATGTGCGGAGAACAAATGCTTTCTACCGACGATATTTGGGACTGATCTAGACTTATGCAGGAACACAAAAAATTATAGATATACACATATACACATAAAGAACTTAAATATGCTTAGATATATAAATGAAAATAAAATAGCTCAGACAATGGTAGCTTATCTCTGAGAAGAGATGTGGCGGCTACATGCCTCTGAACTTTGTTATAATGAGGCTCAAAGTCTTATTTATAATTGAGAAATAATGGAAAACCCTAAACATAAAAAAACCTAACCATAGGAGATGAAGCGCCAAAATCGTGGGCTCTATTTGGGTAAATTGGTACATAAACTTCCCAGGGCCACAACTTTAGCATACGATCTCTGTTTGGTTATCAAATTACCTTGTTTCAAACATCACAAAGAGGAGGCTTACAAAAAGACATTACATTGGATTGGGACTTTTCTAGTATGTCTGTTTTTCCTAAAAACGTCTTTTAGTGCCTCAAAATGGCTAAAAAAAATGAGAGTTTGAATTTTCAAAATGAGAGTTTGAACAACACATGCTTCATGTGTTCAATTCATCTCTCTATACTTCATGTGCTCCTTTATGGGTTTCATTGGTGATGATAACATTAGAGGTCAAGGTAGAATTTGATAGTCATTGAAACAAAAAATGTCTCTTGCTTGAGGGTTAATTTCAACTAACCTCTGAAAAACTCATCATCAATGGAAAAATATTCAATATCATCAGAATTGATCAGGTTTGTTGATTTCGATCCCTTGACCTAAATTTTTATAGTGGGATTTAGCAGTGGGGATCTGATGATCTTTCGTAAGGGGTCTTTTCCTTAGTATCTTGAGTCTTGGAAGCCCCAAGGATCGAGGATTTATTATGATATGTCGATGATATCTGGCTGGCATTTGATTTCATGATTGTGGTTATAAGTGGTTGGTTTTTCATATTCTCCTTCATCATCATCAAAACCAAGGGTGAATGAATGGCATTGCCATTCAAAACAAAGGTCGAGGGAGAATGTAGGACCTTGAATGATTAATTGGAAAAAATGAAAATGCACAAATTCAACTTTGTATTGAAATGTACTTTGAATTTAACGAGATTGATGCCAAATACTTGAGCTCTGTCTCCATATAAATGAACATTTTGGAGGTTCTCCATTGGTGGGATGATGTTGTAATGCTCCTAATTGCACTCTATAAGTGGTTGGATCTTGCTTATTTTGTTGTTGATGCTGAAATCATCACCATTTTGGTTCACAATTGGATGGATCTCACTTGGTATTTATAACTATTATTATTAGAGTTTAGGCTTATGTGATCCATATCAAGTTAAGAAAGATTCTTCGGCGAAAATCACATGGAATATCATTTGTCGATGCGTTTCGAACCAACCAGTGTGGTTCATCGTCAGGACAAGTTGAAGAAACAGATCAAGCTCATCATGTTAAATAGACTAAGCAGAGCCTCCAACAACTATCTTTTCTAACGACTAGTTTGACTCAAGGACAGGGGTCAAAATTATTATAATCGTTTAATTATAAAAAATTATAGGTTAATTAATAATTTAAAGGAAAGTTAGTTGAATAAATGGCCTTAAAATAATAGAATACATAAAAAGTAATATAGAAAGTAATAATTTTATTTCAATTTTATTAATAAAAATAATAATAATTTTATTTAAATTTTTATTAATAGATAAAAGGTAATTAAGTTAGAAAATCAAAGTTAATTATCATAAGTTAGGGGAAAATTAGTTAAATACATGACCCTATGAAAAAGGTAAAAGCCTCAATAGAATGTATAAATAAAATAATATTAATTAAAAGAATCATTAAAAATTATAAGTTGATTAATAATTTAAAGGGCAGTTTGTTAAGTAAATGACCTAAAATAATAATTTTATTTATATTTTATTAATATGAAAATAATAATTTTATTTAAATATCATTAATAAATCAAAGGAAATTAAGTTAGAAATCAAAGTTAATAACCATAAGTTAATAGGAAAATGACCTTATGAAAAACGTAATTACCTCAATAGAATATAAAGAATAAATAAAATAATATTATTTATAAGTATCATTAAAGAATGAATGCTGACTAATACAAAAAGGTCAAAAAGGACCCTATTAGTTAAACATATAACGAACAAAATTAGTTATAAGAGGGACACCAAAATAAGAGGACCTTAAAATATCAGAAGAAATAGAAAGAAAGGAGAAAACAATAAATAGAAATCACACTAAAATTAAAATAACACTCGAAAAAATATAAATACAAATAAAAATAAATTAGTTAAAATGAAAATAAAAATAAAATAAAATAAATAAATAGAAATAATAAAGGAATAATAAAAATAAATAAATAAAAATAATTATATATATATATATAATAAATTAAAATAAATAACATAAAATAAAATAACTAAAATAATAGTAAAAGAACAAATAAAGAAAAACGAAAAAAAACAAAAGAGGACGAAAAAATGACTAGGACGAGAGGGCAGGGACCCAACACCTACTGACTTTCCATCCATCATCTCTATTGAGATTGCTTGGTCTCTTTTCAATCTCAAGTGCTTCCGTGAATTTTCGATGGTGGAAATGCGAAACCTTAGCAATAACACTGGCCTCTTCAATACAAACATGATGATTGGTTTTCTCAGCATGTTCAGCCAAAGCGGAAGACTTAGCTCTCCTATGCTTAATATCCGTAGCGTGCTCGCTAATCCTCTGATTAATGGAACAACCAGTCTCCCCAATATAGGGGGTCCCACAGGAACAAGGGATCATATAAACGCCATTCATATCCTTAGGTTTGATAGGATCCTTCACTAATCTGAGGGACATACGAATGGTGTTTAGGGGTCTAAAGGTCACAGGGACACTATGCCTCCTGAGAATCCTGCCAATTCTATTAGTGGTCCCTTGAACATAAGGAAGATGGACACCTGGAATACGATCTCTAGGTTCTCTTTTAGAATTGCCAGGATTCTCAGGAGGTATAGTGTCCCTGTGACCTTTAGGCCCCTAAACACCATTCGTATGTCCCTCAGATCAGTGAAGGATCCTATTGACCCTAAGGATATGAAGGGCGTTTATATGATCCCTTGTTCCTGTGGGACCCCCTATATTGGGGAGACTGGTCGTTTCATTAATCAGAGGATTATTGAGCACGCTACGGATATTAAGCATAGGAGAGCTAAGTCTTCCGCTTTGGCTGAACATGCTGAGAAAACCAATCATCATGTTTGTATTGAAGAGGTCAGTGTTATTCCTAAGGTTTCACATTTCCACCTTCGAAAATTCAGGGAAGCACTTGAGATTGAAAAGAGACCAAGCAATCTCAATAGAGATGATGGATGGAAAGTCAGTAGGTGTTGGGTCCCTGCCCTCTCGTCCTAGTCATTTTTTCGTCCTCTTTGGTTTTTTGTCGTTTTTCTTTATTTGTTCTTTTACTATTATTTTAGTTATTTTATTTTATGTTATTTATTTTAATTTATTTTATATATATATAATTATTTTTATTTATTTATTTTATTATTTCTTTATTATTTCTATTTATTTATTTTATTTTATTTTTATTTTTATTTTAACTAACTTATTTTATTTGTATTTATATTTTTTCGAGTGTTATTTTAATTTTAGTGTGATTTCTATTTATTGTTTTCTCCTTTCTTTCTATTTCTTCTGATATTTTAAGGCCCTCTTATTTTGATGTCCCTCTTATAACTAATTTTGTTCCTTATATATTTAACTAATAGGGTCCTTTTTGACCTTTTTGTATTAGTTAGCATTCATTCTTTAATGATACTTATAAATAATATTATTTTATTTATGCTTTATATTCTATTGAGGCAATTACCTTTTTCATAAGGTCATTTTCCTATTAACTTATGGTTATTAACTTTGATTTCTAACTTAATTTCCTTTGATTTATTAATGATATTTAAATAAAATTATTATTTTCATATTAATAAAATGTAAATAAAATTATTATTTTAGGTCATTTATTTAACAAACTGCCCTTTAAATTATTAATCAACTTATAATTTTTAATGATTCTTTTAATTAATATTATTTTATTTATACATTCTATTGAGGTTTTTACCTTTTTCATAGGGTCATGTATTTAACTAATTTTCCCCTAACTTATGATAATTAACTTTGATTTTCTAACTTAATTACCTTTTATCTATTAATAAAAATTTAAATAAAATTATTATTATTTTTATTAATAAAATTTAAATAAAATTATTACTTTCTATATTACTTTTTAGGTATTCTATTATTTTAAGGCCATTTATTCAACTAACTTTCCTTTAAATTATTAATTAACCTATAATTTTTTATAATTAAACGATTATAATAATTTTGACCCCTATCCTTGAGTCAAACTAGCCATTAGAAAAGATAGCTGTTGGAGGCTCCGCTTAGTCTATTTAACATGATGAGCTTGATGTGTTTCTTCAACTTGTCCTGACGATGAACCACACTGGTTGGTTCGAAATGCGTCGACAAATGATATTCCATGTGATTTTCGCCGAAGAATCTTTCTTAACTATTATTATTTTCATTGTTCAAATTTTCTCTTACTTGTTAGCATTGTAGATGCTTTGGAACAATTTTCATGGTTGGTGCTAAGTGGGAGGGTGAGAGTGAAGTTGGAGTCCATGATTTGCTAATATTTTTTCCCTTCTCATTCATATTACCAAATTAACAATCCATAACCTATATTTTACTTGGTTGGTTTGAGGATTTTTCATGGGTTGCTTAATGTTTAGAACTAAGGATTGAGGATTCTACATGTTTTTATTAGTGTTTCCTCTTCATTATGTGGGTTTTTGTTAGATGTTGGCATTGTTGTATTTGTCCATCAATATTGCTATATGATTTTTGAAAGTGTGAGGTTGTTGTTAAAGTTGAGGGTTCACAAGGATGTTATGTTCATGCACACTTGACAAACGTTGTGAATTTAATTCCCTATTAATGTGATCAAAGAATATAGCCCTAAAGATTCTAATCAACTCCATAGCTCTAATCATTTGTTGATCCAATAAAGAATTTTTTAAATAAGTACAACCTTTCAACCTATCCATAACAACGTTTAAATCCCTTATCACTTGTAAGTTTAGATTGTTAAAGTGACACAATTAAAATGACTACCACACACTAGTAGAAAATGATGCAATTAATGACTAGGTGACTAAAAAATTTCACCACAATTATTTCAAGTGAATTACTACTAAATTTGATCAATTTTAAGTGACTGAACTAAAAATTAATAATTGAAATGACTAATTATTCTAGGGATAAAATATATGACTAGATAACAAGTTACTAAAATAAAAGTGACTAACTTAGATCACTAATTTAGTCTAGGATTAAAAAATATGACTAGATAATAACTGACAAAATTATTTCATGACAAGACTACCCTACAAGCCACTAAATTTCTATCATATCCATGAGGTCAACAACAATTTTTGGTTAAAGTTATAGCTAATTTGGAGCAAGCTTAGCTCTAGAGCCTAATATTGTTTTCCACCTCTAATTTTTGTGGACAAAGAGATCAATTTCTAAAGCATGTGGGAGCCAAACTATCACCTTTCCCATGTTGACTCCCTCTATTGAACATCATGGAAAATATCCATAGATTAGTTATCCTTACTAAAACAAACATTTCACTGGAAATGATCATTAATCCTATGAAATTATTACTTCACTATACTTTTTGACCACAAAACTTATTTTGATGTCTACCATTCTGATTTCATGACAAGACTACCCAACAAGCCACCAAATTTCTATTATATCCTTAAGGTCAACAACAATTTATGGTTCAAGATATAACTAAGTTAGAAAAAACATATCTCTAGAACCTATGTTATTTTTCCACCCCTAATGTTTTTGGACAAAGAGATATCAATTTTCTAAAACATGTGAGAGCCAAAGTATTACCTTTCACGTGTTGACTCCCTCTATTGAACACCATAAAAAATCTCCGTAAATTAGTTATCCTTATTGAACCAAACAATTAATTGGAAATGATGATTGATCATTACCATAACATTACTACTTCTCTACACTTTTTAACCACACAAAACTTGTTTTGATATCACCCGAATTTACTTTTGATAAATCCACCAAAATCCCCTAAAATAATATTTGGTGACACAAAAACCTAACAATTTTCATACAATTAACAATTATTTATAATGAGAAATACCTCCCATTAAACAAAATAAATGACTCAAATATTTTATTTAATTGAATTTAATTCCCCTTCATATTCTCCATGGTCACATATCTTTCCATCATGTGGTCCCTTCTTTCATTTCCATATAATTTGCGCAGAGACAGATTTTGGCAGCAAGTTCATTTCAGTAGCATAAGAAGAAGCATAAGTAGAAGCAATAATGGAGAGATTGCAAAGGATATTTTCAAGGGCAGGGGGCATGGGACCGCCTCCTACAGATGGCCCTATGCTTGATTCAATTAAGAAGGTCTACATTTATTCTATTTCTCTCCTCAAAATGCTCAAACACAATTCATATTTCTCCTTTTTCCCTGTCAAGTAATCTAATTATTCATTCGTTCTCTCGTGGAATATTTCTTGAATATATGAAAATATACCTTTTGTTGACATTATTGTGTCTTTTAGAGTTATTATGAGATGGGAACATATAGTATATTTGCATTATTTGAACCTACATTTGTTTTGGAGATTCAAGAAATCGAGAATACATTGAAGCATACTTTACCATTTTGGGCTAGAAAAAGGGTTCATTTAAAATTTGTAGGTTGAATAGTTAGACAATTCGTCTTGCTTTTTCTTGGTGGAAAATTAAACTATGGTGCCAAGTCCTCTTTCCATTAAGAAATTCTATATTGTGGAATGCCTATTAGAATATTTCTTTAACGCGATGGTATTTTTTTGGTACTCTACTCACCTCGTGAAAACCAAGACACGATAGTGATGGAAGCTACTGTATCAGTGTTCACGGATTGAGGAAATGTCCTTAACCTTTGTTATCCATATGACTCATTTATATCAAGAAGATATAACGGTTAAACATTCACCAAATTGCAAGGACTATAAGAGTTTTATTTCAGTATCAGTAAGAATAGTTCACATTTAAAATCTTATACACTAAATCCTAACTAACAACCAACAATTACTAACTACTCCCCTGAAAGAAGGAGCGAGTTAATGAAGTGATTTCAATGGTATTATTCACATATTTAAAATTACTCAATCCCAATGTAAAAGAGATAAATACCCAAGATTCCAAAACGAGTAATCCCAAACACAATAATACACATATGCCTTATATGACCCAAGTATCTAAACATATCATATAACCCCTGGAGAAGAGTGGTCTACTACCCCCCTAAAGATTTGAGTTATATTTTGGTGATGGTTTAGTTGGTTTAATCAATTATTTCCTTTTTAATTTCAATGGATAGTGTCCCTCTTTGGTTTATAGTTCCAACATGAGGCCAACTAAATCTGAAAGGATTCAGTAGCACTAAAATGGATATGCCATTTATTAGTGTAGGTCCAAAAGGTGAAATCCAACCTAATGCCATTTGCTGGAAAAATGTTGAAAAACGTCGATACTGCTAGGGAAACCTTTTTCCTTAGCAAGAATTCAAGTTGCCATATCTTACAGGCTCAAATACTTGTAACTGGAAGGACAATACATACTTCTCTTTCGACCAGTGACGGATGAATTCCACCATTCTCCAGTCCTTGCGAAAGAACTCACATAAAATACCAAAGCAAAGGTTCAAGAAGACAATCACATGGCATCTTATCTAGAAACTCATGCTTAAGCAGGAGAGGTACAATACAAGTGTTGAAATATGCACTTCTACTTCAAAGACGTATAATATTTGTTGACAAATTTGTCTATAAGATCACAAACACAAAAACCAGTTATTCATAGTGTATATCCTTATCATTAAATGCCTTATCTTGGATTGAATTACCCTAGAAACTATCTCATATTTAGCGATATCAGAAAAGTCCTATCTTTTTGTCTTGTTATTTTTAAGATTCTCCAACAACAAATGAAGATTAATATATTTAGATTTTAGCATTGCTAGTGATTTAAAACCATAATGGCCTCCTACTAATGTTCACAACTAGTTCCCACCAGAAGTTGTAAGTTATGCTCATCTAATCTTCAAGAAAAGATTGCAGCAACAAATGCGGAACTTGATAGCATTGCACTCAACTTGATAGAATTTTAAATTAAAGTTTATGTTTCTTCTCTGCAAAGGATTTAAAGCTAACCACTAGGTCTATAAGTTGGTTTGAATCTCTTGGCTTAACTCTATTACTATCTTCACATCCTTCTTGATCTTTTCCCTAAGCATCCCTTATGTCTGCTTTATCTAGTAGGCACATGGTTTCATGTCCAAAGTCTTTCTGAGAGCTTACTAAAGTAGCACCTGGCTAACCTCCAAGTTTTGTTCCAAAGATTTTCCTTTGAAATCGTAAAACCATTGTTGACTGACTATCTCTATGTTTGTTTAGTTAAAAAATCAAATTGTGAAGCCTTCTACAAGATTTCTATTTGTGAAAATTCACTCGAGCTCATGATATATAATTCTCCAAACCAATATACTTCTAAAAGTGAACTTTCTTGGCTTCCTTATCTAAGTTAAGTTGCTAACTTGGCACTTGGGTAGGAAAAATTTCCTCCAACACAACAAAAACCAAATTATGTAGCCTTTTACTATGTTTTTGTTTGTGAAAATGCACTTCATACAAGTTTTCTCTACTGAAAAAGTATATAATCAGGTCATCTTGGGAGATTAGGAATAACTCTTTCTTGGAGAATCCAATTTCAATCAGACTAGTGGAATTGGAAAGAGGACACAGAGGGTCACTGTAGATCACAATTTTAGACCTTGGAGATCTAAAATTTCAGAGATACAACATATTCAAGATCGAGCTGCTAAAAGAAAGAAAAAGAAGGACTCAAATAAAAAAAAATAGAAACCCCTAGTAAGAAAAAATTGGGTGGATGATTTGAAGAATGCGATCGAAGCTAAGATAAATAGTTTTATATGTGCCATGGAAGCTAATATCAATGGTAAGGAAGCAGATTTGAAGAAATGAATGGAATATTTGAAGATATACATGGAAGGTTTGAAGGAAGATGGGACAAAGCTACTATAAGAAAGGCCTCCTAATGACTAAAATCTAGTAGAGGAAACTCATGATGAGAAAAAAGATAAATATGTTAATCATGATTTCATAGAATCTAACATTGGATTTAAGACCTACCATATTCCAAAGATTGATATGAGGAACTTTGATGGCAAGGATCCCATAACATCGATACTACAGATGGAGAAATATTTTGATATACATGATGTGGAACTGTTACAAAAGGGACGTATTTCATATTTATATTTAGAACCGAATCAATTTTTATGTTATAAAGGGCTTTGTTCTCATAAACCACTTGTCACTTGGTCAATTTTCATGGAGGAAATGATAGCACATTATGAGGATACAAAGAACAACACCTCGTTTAGCCAATTGATAAATCTAAAACAAAAAGGTTCAACGACATAGCACATTAAGGACTTCCAAAAATTGAACATAAGGGTAAATGATATTCTAGAGAATTAGAGGATTGATGTCTTCATAGGGACTTTAAAGGATAACATTAAACATGAGTTTCGTATTTGGGAACCTGATTCATTGTAGAAGGTATTTAGGTTGGCAAGAAAAATTAAAATCAAAATTATGGCAACAAGAAATCCTACCACTCATAATTATAAAGCAACAAGAAATAATACCACTCACACTTATAAAGATGGAAGTGTTGTTGCTCCTACCCTTCCACAACCTACAAGGTTGACACCATAACAATTGGAAGAATAAGTAGAAAATGACCTTTGTTACAGTTGTGATTGCAAATACACTAAAGGTCATAAGTGCGTTGAGAAGAAATTGTTTGAAATTGAATGTGAAGGGGAGGAAGAAAAGGATCAAGAAACATCAAAAGAAGAGGATATACATTAGGAACCAACCCTTGTAATGCATTGGCAGGAATTACCACTCCTCAAAATTTCAATATAGAAGCACATATGAAGAAGAAAAATGATAACCTCACTTTCGCACATAATCGAACGAAACAACAGGTAGATCAACATCGCAGCGAAATAAGTTTTGACATAGGCGACTAGGTTTTTTTACGACTACAAACATATAAAAAATGTCCCTCAAGCAAGCTAAGAAGGATAATAAATTATCACCAAAGTACTATGGTCCTTATAAAGTGCTGCAAAATTTTGGTACTATGGCATACAAATTGGAGCTTCGTGCATCTTTCCGAGTGCCCCCATTTTTCGATGTTTCATGCTTAAAGAGGGTTATAGGTGAAAATTTCCTAGGTCAAACAATATTGTCAGAACTTGACAAGGAAGGAAAAATCATATTTGAACCTGAAGTAGTCACGAAAAAAAGAAACCAATAGCTACAAATTTGATTAATTTTAGAGTATCTCATCAAGTGGAAGAACTTACTCGCTAAACATTCCACATGGGAGGATGAGAATTTTATACCGAAGCATCTAGAACTACTCAAGAATTGAGGGCAACACTTTTTGAAGGATAGGGGCATGTTAGGTCCCTATACTACTAGTGTAGGCCCTTATTGTTATTAGTGCAACCCCCTTATGGTATTGTTGTGCCCATGTAACCCCCATGTTGTTATTATTGTGCCCTAGAGAAGCCTACTATTATTATTGTTGTGCCCCTACAATATTATTGTTATGTAGGCTGTAATTATATTAGGACCACTTAGACTCCTATATATGAAAAGGAGGTATTATCATTTGTATCATCCAAGAATTGTTCATTTGTGTAATGTAAAGGAGGTTTCCCTCGCGAAGAGGATGATATTTAAGTCGTTAATCTATATTTTCTATCTTTCTGAGAGTTGTTTCATAGCAACTTTTGTGATGCTATCATATATGTGTTGACCTTTAACAATTCCACAATGGGTTTCTGAAATGATTTTAGGGAGAATGTATTTCATTTTGCTGCCCTCGCCTCATAAATGACCTTATAGACCATTTTATAAAAGGAATTTCTTTAAAAGCATCCAATGATTCATAAATATCCATAAGATACATATTGATACAAATTTAAGATACACATCAATTACATTGAAGAAATAATGTCAATTAATAATGAGGAAAATTATCCTTGATCCTACCTTTTGTTTTTGTCTTTTCTTTTCAACTTCAATCTGTATTCCTCAAGAAGGTTATAAAAGGAATAAATGTAGATCATAATTTTTTATTTCCAGAAATTTTATGGTGGCACAACTCCTTATCAGAATCAGACTTGTCAGAATTGTGATATCGCTTTATTCCTCCCAAGGGAGTTTTATTGACAGCTACCTCTCTTGAGGGAGAAATCCTAGGATTCATTGCTTTTTCTTTATCTCGAGGGAATGTTTAATTCTTCAATCTACAATTCTAGGCCTGCATTGGTACCATTTTCTATAGTTTTTGTTTGTTTATTTTCTATATTTTGATCATATTCATCAATTTAGAATGGTTGCTTCATCACTTTTTCCATCTTTTCATCCCTCCCTTTCAATCAACCCTTCCTCTTTGTGTCAATAATTCACTGGACTATATAAGAGAATACTTCACTCCCATTTTTATGATGGGGGATTGCTGAGCTAACCTTCAATGTTACAGGCCCACTGGAATGTGACTTGGGTTTTCTTTGGATTCGTAGGGTTGTCTAGCAGATTCTTCCTTTGGTTACTTCGTATAAGGGGGTTTAGCAAAGCATGGAGGGTATGCTATGTTTCTGGAGTCTTTTAATTTTTCATCAAGTTTGTCCTTCTGAGCCTTCTTCAAACTACAAGGTCCTTCTTTCATTTTATTTTCCCTTCATATTTGTGGGATTTTCTCTTTTCCCATTACTGGAATTTGTCTAACTATTTTGGTTTCCTTCACTAGTTTACATCTAAACTCTAAAGTTGTATGTATAGTTAGTGGGTCCAATTTGGGCCTCCTTTAGATTTCTAGATTCGTACACTCCAACAAATCAAAAACCTTCATATCTTTACTTCATTAAAAACCCATCTCTATCAAAATCCAGGGACCACCTTGGAATATTGAATATTGATCCTTTTGAAGAAACTAAAGACCAAAAGAAAATAACCTTTTGGAACCACGATGCGAAATGGTTTGTGGGATGAATTTACATCATTATGAAACAAATTGTTGAATATTGTAAAAGATGGAATACCAAAAGCAAGAATGCATAGGAAGAGCACAAAGGAGGAGATAATGGGCACCTACATAACTCTTTTCCCAAATGGATCCTTTAACTACTTAGCTAGGTAACTTCCTTAGGGTGGGGTTGGTAAACACAGGTCTATTTTGGAGAATTTTCATGGTCCCTTTGCCCTATTTTTCCTTCAAGTTTATAACAATTTTTCTCTAAACTATTCAATGCATTTCGAACAGTAACATCAAGTTCAAAATTTTCTATGCTCAACACTGACATTTTTTGTCTTGACTCTTCTCTATATGGTTAAAAAAATTGGGACGATGCACTTTCCAAAGCATAAATTCATTGTGGGGAGGAATTCTATGTAATTATTTTTGTTTTATTTCCTATGTAATTATTTTTTTTATTTCTTATGTTTATTTATTTTAAATTTCTATTTTTATTTTTTTATTTTTTATTTTTTTTCTGGGCTACATCCGAGATGGGAAATGCCTCCCCATCTACTGAGGATATTCCCCCTTGCTAGAAAATGCACCCAACAAACAATCACATGATTGGGTAGTGAAAAAAGTAAATGTGCTAAAAAATCCACTTTAATGTGTTTCAAGGGCTAATCCTTGTAGCCACACATCGAGAGTGAGTGTAAGAGGGTAAGATGAATACACTGTCATGGTGTAAAACAGAATTGTTTTTGATCAAAATTAGTAAGAAATGGCTAGTGATTGCTAAGGAATGTACTATGTATCTCTCAATGGGAGGGTGTAAGACTAGATTCTAAGACGGTATATAAAAAATAATATAGAAAAAGAATTAGCAATAAATTATGCAGTGATCTCATCTTGGAAATCACATTTAAAGGAATTTATATACAACATCCCATATGGAAGTTAATACTAGACAACTAGATACATTTTTTACGATTGCATCCAACATATAGATTTCCTTTTCTTCTTTCTAGAAACCATGCCCATTTGATTTTGATTCCAATTCGATTTTGATTATTTCCTTTTTTATTCTAATTCTTATTTGATTGATTCACTTTGTATGGGGAGCAGATAGGCTTCCTCATGTATCTGGTGAATACCAAACTAGACATTTGTTTTGCAGTTAACACTATGAGCTAGTATATGGTGAAGCCCGAGTAGGTTCATTGTGTTGTTGCAAAATTTGTTTTCTAGCATTTTAAGGTATTTTGGTGATTATAGATTTGATTACATATATAGTTCCAGTGATAAGAGGAGTGCTTTAGGGTGTTTCGTTTGTTTGGGGTCGTGCATGGTTTCCTCATTTAGCATGAAACAAGTTTCAATGGCACTTATTTCAATAGAGTTAGAGTACATAGCAGCCAACTCTTCTAGTTGTGAAGCCATTTAACTTCACAAGTTATTAGCTTAGTTTGAAAGATAAAATTTGGACACTACTATGATTTATATGACTGTCAATGTTGTATCAAAATATTTGAGAATCCAATGCTTCATGATCAGTCCAAGCATATTGATATCTGGTACTGGTGCCACTTTATTAGAGACAGGGTTCAAATTGGAATAGTGATTTTTTAGTATATTCCTACAAATCAACAGGTTCTAGATACTTGGAGCAAGCCCTTGGAAAAGGGGAAGTTTGATATGTTCAAGGAGATGCTTCGTGTAATGGAGAACATGTTCTTTTCTAAAAGAGAGTGTTAGTTTTACCTTTGTAGCTTAGATTCTTTTGTATGAATGTGTAATTTGACTTGTGTGTGGATGCCAAAAACATGCATGTGCAGTCCAATTCTAGTTTTAGATGTTTTTTCCATATTCAACAGTTCAATTTAAAATCTGTCTTTTTCTTTATTTAGAAGTTGCATGTATAGTTAGAGGGTGCATTTCAAGTTTGTAGTGGCACTTGTGCACTTGAATTCCTAACTCAGTGAAGGGGGACAAATCTCTAGGTGGATGCATGTTTCCATGCCTTAGTCTATCTACATGTAGATGTGCACGTTATTTGGCTTGGTTTTCCATGTGAGGAAGGTGTATTAGGGTTAGGAGTTAATATTTCTAGTAGAGGTGGTATTGTGCATGTATTCATATTCATTGTACCTATTTTTCTTTCTAGTCTGTAAAGTGGAAGCACTTTATGGTTTGAGAGTTGAGTTTGAGCTATAGCATTTCGGGTTTTTTTTTCTTTTTTTCTTGTTCTTTTTTTTTTTATGTATTCAGATTCATTGAACCTGTTTTTCTTCCTAGTCTATAAAGTGGAAGCACTTTATGGTTTGAGAGTTGAGTTTTGAGCTGTAGCATTTTTTATTTTTTATTTTTCATATTTAATAGAAAATCCATGATGTTGTTTTGAGTGTTCAAATTTGCATGTTTGCTGGTTTTATTAGCAGTATGTGTTTGTAGGTGCAGATGTTTGGAATTTTTAGTTTTAGATATTCTTGAGGTTTCACAGGTATTGTTTCTTTACTTAGATTCCAAAGTGCATAATTTTCTCAATGTGGTGACATAGAATATCACATTCTGTGAGTTCTTTCTTTAAGTTGTTTGCTATGGGTTAAAAATATTGTCGAGGATGAAAGAAAGCATGCATATATTATATGTTTGTATCTCTGCCATTTTCCCTTTTATTCTAATTGAGAAAAGAAACAATTAATGGATATTAACATAATGTCAAATCAGATTCACATTTTCTATTAAGATCTCACCATTGGTGACATACTTTATTTCATTATGATGCACTCTATGCTTGTATAATTCTCTTAAATGGTAAAAAACTATTGTTACTCCAATGACAAATTATAAGTAGATTTTTGAGATGATAGACTCTGATAACTGAGGATCCTGAAGTCGATTCCAAAGATATTGTATTATGTAAAGCACTCCGCACATCTCCGAATATTCTAAATGATAAATTGCAGAATCTTGGCAAGGCAATTAATCAGAGAATTGATGATCTGGATAAAACAGAAAATTTGATTATACAGTTAGTTAAAAAGAAACTTAATGGATATCTGAGGGGTTTTGGAAATGATGAAGTAACTAAAAATGAGAAGACAATGTTGGAAGGATCAATAGATGTGTCAAGCAGTGCCTCAGAGGTAAAGAAACCAATTTTCATTATCTAGTAGGGTTCCTTTTTATGTGTATTCTGAAGTATATTTAGGATGGAGGTTGACATTTTACGTTATTAATATGTAGTATAATCAAATGTATCTACATGCACAGTTATGAGGTTGTATCATTATGCACCATTGTTTTTATTCCTCTTGTATAATTCTTTTGCAACAAGACAGTGGATCATTTGACTCCAAAATTGTGCATTGGACATTGGTATCCAATGTGGAAATGCTGGAAGGATTCCAAGCATTGGGGATCGCACTTAATTCTATTTGGAATGCATTATTGAGGTTTCACAGGTATTGTTGTGTTACCTAGATAGTTTAATTTTACTTTCTTCCTTAACAATTTGATGTTATCTTGTCCTTAATTGTTAAAACTCAGTTGGAAGTAGAAACCCATTTTATTTCCATTTAGAGGTCCTTGAATCTTTGTATTTGTTGTATTCTCAATTGAACCATGATGCAACTAGACATTTTGGTATCCAGTGAATTCATTTCTTTGGTATTTTGGGTGTAATGGTTTCCATGCCCAAACTTCATTGGGTTTCATCCAAAGTGCTAGATTGAAGAATAATTGGTCTGACTTCATCTAGATATGGTAGCACAACTGATCTAATGGATATTTATTGAGTTCCATCCAGAAATATCTTGTACTCCTTTGAGAGCACACACATATGTAGAATTGTATGATTTTGTAGAAGCCCAATCCAACATTATTCAAGGAGGGTTGGGTCATTTTAAAAAAATTGTACAAATACCTGATATTTTGTAATTTCCGACCTTCTGTTCTTGTAGCAATATGCATATGCCTTGACAACTGCGTGAGTTGCAATAAGTATGATTTTCACCTTACATCCAATATGTTTTACAAATGAAAGGTAATAGAGGCCTCCAGATGTTAACAATGCTGATGCAACCAAATTTTGCGTCTGCCCTCTTTAGCACATAGAGGAAACCAACTTTCCATCGACATTATATACCTCTTAACCATTCACTAGGTCTACATAGTTAAACTTGTAAGTGTAATATTCCCAAAAAGAAATTATCCAATATAGCACTCAGTTTTATGAGTTTATGAAATGTTTTTGAAGAAGCCATTATTGAAAAGGCTTGGTGTCAAAGTGTTGTAAGTGTACTTTCATCATTTTGGTTCCAAATGAGATAATATAGGATGGTAACATATATTTTACAAACATGCAACTAGAAAATACCATGGATATATGCCATATATCAATGGAATGAGCATTTTTTTATTAATGTTTTAACTCAGAACTATGACAATAGTCAATAAAATGGCACACAGTCTAGTAAACAGTTGCTACAAAGCACTAGAATTCAGATTGGAACCTGATAAATACACTAGCAAGCATACCTCCTTCCAGCAACTACAAAGTCTCCCACAAGCTCCACTTTATTACCAGACTTGATCCCTTAAGCAGAACCCAATTTAGGCTCCCCAAGTAGATTCTTATACACATATTTTTGTAGAACCCAAACTCGGCTCCCCGAGTAGAATGTTATACATAGATTTTTGGAGGCGTATGAACAACAAAGAAATAACTTGGCATTTGGGTCTCTTTCACAAATATTTTGATTTCCACTCTGGCTTTATGCCGTTAGGGTGATCTGAGGGTTGAGTACAGGAGAATTTATGTTCCAACCTAATCTGGAGAATTTACACTACAACAAAACCCTGTGATTAGCATCCCTTTTTTCTTCCTTTTTTGCGTCTAGAGCCCATTTTTGGTGCTATTTGTGTCCATTTATCAAATATGGTGCAAAACTTGATGCAAACTTTGCACTGAGTTTTTCACCAAGTCTTACACCAAGTTTAGCACCAGGTATTGTAATAGGTTTTGCATCAGGTTTTACACCAGGTTTTACGCCAGGTTTTATGCCAAGTTTTGTGCCATCCTTTGCACCATGTTTTGCATCAAGTTTGGCACCTAATTTTGTTTCGCCAACTTTTGTATCATTTATTGCATCCACTTTTTGCGCCTACACTTGCATTACCTTTTTCATCATCTCTTGCATCCTCTTTTGCATCATTTTTTGCATCCATTTTTACATCATTTTTTGCATCCCCTTTGCGTCAAGATTTGCATCAGGTTTTGTGTCTCATATTGCATCTACTTTTGCATCAACTTTTGCATCATATTTTTCATCCATTGTTGCACCCATGTTTACGTCCACTTTTGCATCTTATTTTTCATCTTCATTTGCTTCTTTTTTTGCATCTATCATTACATCCACTTTTGTTGTGACACTATTTGTACCATGTTTTGTACTTACTGTTGTACCCACGTTTGCTTCCAATTTTGCATCCACTTTTGCATCAAAATATTGCATCTATTTTTGCATCCACTTTTGTGTTGGGTTTTGCATCTCATTTTGTATATTCTTTTGCATCTACTTCCATTGCATCCATATTTTTCATCCAATTTTGTTTCTGTTGTTGCACCCATGTTTGCATCCACTTTTGCATCCCTTATTGCATCTTGTCTTGCATCCAAGTTTGCATCTTTTTTTGTGTTTTTTATTACATCCACTTTCTCATCCACTTTTGTTGTGCCATATCTTGTGCCTATCATTGAAACCCACATTTTCTTCCAATTTTGCATCCACATTTGCATCCTCTTTTGTGTCCAAGTTTGCATCAAATAATTTTTATGTTTTTTGCATCCCATTTTGCATCTACTTTTACATCCACTTCTGATGCATCCAATTTTGAATGTAATTTTTTATCCACTATTGCACCCATGTTTGGTCCATGTTTACATCCATTTTTTAATCCAATTTTTCCTCCTTTTTGCATCCAAGTTTGTGTCTTTTTTTTTGTTCATTGTTGTATCCCCATTTATTTCACAACAATTCATGCTAACTTTTATGCCTACTATTACACCCATGTTTTCTTCCACTTTTTCATCCATGTTTGCATCCTATTTTGTGTCCAAGTTTGCATCA
Source organism: Pinus tabuliformis (assembly GCA_031772625.1). NCBI lineage: Eukaryota > Viridiplantae > Streptophyta > Pinopsida > Pinales > Pinaceae > Pinus > Pinus tabuliformis. The sequence goes on along the minus strand of CM062811.1, from coordinate 1,061,485,484 downwards.
ACTATTGCATCTACTTTTTCATCCACTTTTGTGTCAATTTTTCTGTCTTGTTTTGCATCTACTTATGTTGTGTTCACTCTTCATCCAATTTTACGTCTATTGTTGCCCCCATTTTTTTTTTACTTTTGCATCCATTTTCCAACACATTTTTTTTTTTCATTGATGATATTTATTATGACATTAACAATTATGAACAACTGATGACAATGTCAATAATTATGACGATGATGATAATGACATGAATTGTGATTATTATGATAATCAAAATGATGATAAAGATGATGGGGGTTATAATGACAATGATGATGATGACAATGTGATGGCGATGCTAATGACCTTGGACAATCTTCCCAATTTTTAAATGTTGTCATGGTCATAATCATAATCATTATCTTTAGAGTCATCTTCCAAGTCATCATCATTTGATCATCATTATCATTATTTTCATCTTGGTCATAATCAACAACAATAGTGGCATGAATGATGATTATGATGTTCATGACGAAGTTGACAACAATGATGATAGAAATTACATTAATTATGATGATGGGGATGATGAGAATTATAATGACGATGATAATGATAGTGATGATGATGATCATCGATCATCTCTAAAAAATAAAGTTGTCATTTCTCTTGCATATATCATGTGTCCTAACAACCCTTTTTGAGCACTCGTAATATTTTTTGGGTTGATGATATTTCTTACGACACCTATAATTATGAAAAATTGATGAAAATGTCCATAATCATGATGATGATGATGATGATGACGACATGAATGGTGATTATGACGATAATGCAATGATGAGATTGATGGTGGTGATGATGATTATAATGGAGATGACGACACTCCCTCTAAACTAGGGAGATATTCATAATGAGACAAAAAAGTACTCTCAAGTTGAAATATTCATGTAAGAAGGGATCTAGATTGATAAGCATCAACGATGATTTACATCATCATAGCCAACATTGTCAAAATAGAAAGGCCTTGACTAACAAGTTATATCTCTCCATTAGATCATAGCACAATGTTAGGAGGCATAAATTTGGACACCACTACCTCTTTAGGCACTTACCGCACTAGGATGTTCATCAGGCATGTCCTCGCATGATCATTTCCTAATCCACTATCATAATATTTGACATCAGGAAATGTCGATCCTCATGACTATTCTTATCTTGGATTAATTTACTTGACTTATGGCGGTTAGTCCTAGTCAAAGCACAAATTCTCAAAGAATATTGGTCCCAGATGTTTATCTAATCCACCATTCTCCCTCTTGGTGTCTTTAGTAGGCTTACGACTATTAGTCTCGGCCATAGTACATGACAAATGGATAATATGGTGTCAATGCTCACTCCCTCTCAACCAGGAAGGAGACAACCACAAGCATAAGCGTTTCTCAAGAATACCCATCATTTTCATAGTGAATAACATCATTAATTTGTTTTCATCACATGACGCCTTTATGATTGAGCATTCATAGATTTGTGGCAAAATATTTCCCCTTTTGTCATTTGTGATGAAAGAAATCAAAAAGTGAAAGCCAAAATCATTAAAGATACACTATAATGATTTATCTAAGTCTAAACTCTAAGGTTAAAGTGAAACTTTATGTAAATATTATATCTATGAGTTGTTCAAAACTTATGAAAACCTTATTCCCTAAGTCCTATATATAAGAAAAATCAAAAGAAAGAAAAATAAGGCCCAATGAATGGTAACTCATGTATTCACACCCTCTTTGGAAAACATATGAATATATACACTCCTAGTCACACTTGATCATATGTTTGTGATGGTTAAATCATGAAGTCCTCTTTTCCCATTTCATTTTCACTTCATCATTTAAGAACCTAATTGAGGATCTAGGGAATTTTCTTGCCTAAGGGTTTCATGTCTACTCTTGGTTTACTTATGTCACACTACGGTCAATCATGTGACAGAATGAAATACTTAAGTTTGTGGAGTTATTAGAATAGTGTATTAAGTTAGTCACCACACACACATGTATTACATGTCATTGATCCACATGTGTGGGTTGGAGACTCATTGCTTGAGAACTTTAATGGATACTACTTTAGGGCCTTGATGGTATATCTTACAAAATCTCTTGGTAAACATTGTGATTCATCCTTTCTTTTCCTCAAGACACTTGATAATATTGAGGTCACTCTCGATAATCCACACAGATGGGGAGTATAAATTACTTGTGCTGGAAATAGAATTGAGAAATAGAGGTTTTCCATTTGTGATATTGGAGTCATAGACATTAGATACATGGTAGTAGTCCTAGATGTCAATTAACTAAAATTATATTGTCATAATGTGAAAAGAGGTAAACATATTGGTAACCTTGATGTCCTGATCATTCCAAATAATAGCCATTCCACCCAAGTATATCTAATCATCAATCGCTACTACTTGGAAATTCCTCCCCCATTTTCTATTTATATGAGGGAGAACCTCACTTAATATTTTTATTTCTTATATCAACATTATTGATGGGTGCTTTGCGTACCATTTTTATTTTAGGAGTATTTGTTTTCCTTTACTATTGAGGTCCCTCATGTTCCATGAGACTATTTTCATGGAGAATTTACACAGAAAGGAAGTATAATGTGACTAAAAAAACATGTTCCAAGATTTAAGTTATTGGACAATGCCACTTCATGACTCCTATATTTCCTTAACCTGGGATTGAATGGTGAACTTGATAGCCTTAAGGGAAATTAACCAATGAATATCTTAAAAAGAGGTGACTTTTGAATTTATCACATACAAGTTAATATACTAAAAAAAATATCCATAAAAATTTCATCAATCAATGAATCTTTAAAAAAAATATTCAAAACAATTTCATCAAGCAATGAAGCAATACATTATAAATTACAATCTATAAACCTTTTGGGAACTTTTTGCTAAACCATGTTCAAAACCAACATATTTAATATTAATATTTAACAATAATATGGAAAATAATACATTTTCATAAATTAAATAACATGTTATCAATCCTAAGAAATGTCACTAACATAAAACTAAAAAGCATGCAACTAATGGGAGTGACCACTCAAGGCTACCATAAGACAATTAATCTATTAAGGCAAGGATTAATGGGGAAAGAAATCTACAAAGGACAAAGGCAAACCTATTTTAACTTTATTGTTTTATTAGGTGCAAGTTGAACATCTCAAGATATAATGAAGAGAATAATTAATTTTATTGCATTAAGAAAACCCAAGCACATTCTATAACTTAGCAAGGAAGAGATGTATAATACCCATCTCAGCGACACAACACATGGCATTAAGTTACTTTTTATACATAATTTAAACTTATATCATAAAATCACAAATTTAGCATGAATGGATGTTTAAAATCCATTTTTATAAAAAGAAAATATAATTTTTGTTATTAAAAAAAAACCAGAAACTAAATATATTTTTTTAGAAAATAAAAAAATACTAAACTGAATATATATTTAAAAAAAAAACTAAACTTAAGAATATATATATATATATATATATATATATATATATATATATATATTTAAAATATTTTTTAGAATTTTTTTAAACACGTCCCTCCATTCTAAGAAGCAAAAATAATAATAGAAATAAGGACGGACCGAAAATATTCCTTTCCTTGGTAAGTGTTTCCCACCATTTATTCCACTCACTCGAGTTATTTCATAAAACAGAGATAAGTGTTATTTCACACTCTTTTGGAAAAGCCTATTGAGCTTCTCTTATGATATATCTATTCCTTGATGGAGTCCTTGATATATTGATCAATTTTTGATTCCTTGATTAATTAGAGCAAAGAAAACATGAGTACTCTTAATTCCAAGTTCAATGCCTCTAATGGTGGACACAAGGCAAGGGAGGGGTTGCTATCGTGGTCATAACTCCAAGTTCATTGTCTTTGATGGTGGACGAGGCAAGGGAGGGGGTTGCGGTCATGGTCGTGGTCGTGGAGTTTTCTCTTTTACATTATATTTAGGGAGTTCAAAGCAATTTGAATGGAATCATTGTCATCACTAGGTATAATGGATTAAGTGTGATAATGGATAAAATGCAGTAATTATTTGTGAGCATTTGTTCTCGAACGAACATTAGGATCCATCTTATTATAGAGAAAAGTACATGCATTAAAAACAACTCAATATTTCATGTGACATTCATATTGTATGCAACTTATTTTTCATTAAAAACAATTTACTTTTTCATGTGAATTCCTTTTTTGTTAAAATTTCTTCTATTTCTAATCTGAATTACAATTGTAATTTGAAATAAAGCTTCAAGTAAATATTAATTTACCAATTCTGCATGGAAATCATAAGAAACATTCACAATATAATATGAAGAACAAATGGGTACCTACTTCATATGGATTAAAAAATGCTTCTACTACTTAATGGAATTACAAGTGTAATATTAGTTGGATCTCCAATATATCTTAAGCCATATTTTCATTTTATTTTTAGTACTATTAAATGTTATTATGTCCTACCTCATTTTATTGTTAGCATTGTAATAAAAATATGCATTTTGCTATAGAATTAGTACTAACATGTAATATTGATTTTTTTTTCCAGAAGGCTATAGGTAATGACCACGAAGATGATGATATAGACTATGTTTAGATTACATCATATATTAGAGATGATGATGATGAGGATGGCGATGGCATTGGTGATGATTATGTGGATGATATTATCAGGATGGTCAGGATGATGATCATGGAAATGATCATGAGGATGAGATTGACTATGATTTTTGTGGTGCTAGCTAGCCATGCATTATTTTTTATATTTAGTTGGATGTCTTAATATGGTAATCATACATTTGAATTTTAGTTTATTTGAATAATGATTATGATACTATAGGTACTATCTTGTTACCTTATGAATATGTTGAAAATTGTTTACAATTTTTTTATGAAGAATTATCGTGTATGATGAGATTCCTATTTTTTTATGGATGTTGTGAATTTACTTTGGCATAATGATATCTATGAAACATTTTTATTTGGTAATCTTACATTGACTTTTAGTTGATTTGATTAAATATGATGATGATATTATCATTGTTATCTTGTTATTTTATGTATATATTGAAAATTATCAACATTATTTTAATGGACAATTATTATGTATGATGATATTACTATCTTTTGATGGATGTTGTGAATTTACCTTAGAATAATGGTGTTCATGAAATATTTTGATATGATAATCGCACATTTGAATCTTAGTTGATTTGATTAAAGATGATGAGGATATTATTAGTATTATCTTGATACTTTATATATGTGTTGAAACCTGTCAATGCTTTTTTATGGAGAATGATTATGTATGATGATATTACTATTTTTGGATGTAATGTTGTGAATTTACCTTGGAATAATGATATCTGCGATAAATGTTGATTTAGTAGTAATATATTTATATTGAAAATTGTCAATGATATTTTAATGGAGAATTGTTATATATGAGGATACTGCTATATTTTTTATGAATGTTGTCAATTACCCCTAAATTTGTTTACAAATACTAAGTTATGAATTTGAATTGTGATATGTTCTTAAATGTGTTATACATGAAAATACCACCTAATCATCTTGGAGGAGAATACTATGCTGTTGGTTGAAATACCCCTTTCTCCTAAACTATATAAGCCTATAATACAAGTTATGTACCATGAGGACCACGGTATCCTAGTCTATAACAAGTTGTCCCCTTCATCTAACTTTTGTTACCAAAATTCTCACATTAGAGGAATTTTCAACTCAAAAAATAACCACCTAAGAAAAAATTAAGAAACTAATAAAATAATGCCATGTAGACAATTTTTTAATATATCATTTTTATTATTCTTTTACTAAAATTACCCAAATAAATGTCACATTTATCAAAATAATTGTATATGTATTTTATACTTAATTTAATATATTAGCACAAGATTTAATAAAATTTAAATTAAAAAAGTAAATTTAAATTAAAAAAACAAATTCAAAATTTAAAGGAAATTTAAATTTAAATTACCCAAATAAATGTCACTTTTATAAAAAATAACCATCTACATGTATTTTATATTGAAATTAATTTATTAACACAAGATTTAAGAAAATTTAAATTTAAAAGGAAAATTTAAAATATAAATTTAAGTTAAATTTAAATTTAAGTTACTTAAATAAATGCACTTTTATCAAAATAACCATATATTTATATTTTACATTTAAATTAAATTTAGGATTTAGGATTTTATATTTAAATTTATTTATTTAACACGCCATGATTTACCCTTCATTAAAAATATTCTCGATATTCTAACTTTTATAGATTAAGATATTAATTTTATTTTTAATATTTAATATAGTTTTGGGTCACTTGGGCACCATTCACAGTTAAATTAGGTAAGTTATATTATTAAAAAAAATCCACTGCCTAGTCACACCTGTATGTCTTTTAAATTTTAAAGGATTTTGATTGGCTTACACATTATGAGATGGAAATTCAATGTTAACATTTTAAAATGAAAATTCAAGCTCGAGTTAATTAGAATTTGACACTCTTGTTCACTTTCGGAAACTCATATGGTGGAATGTGATCTCTTTATCCTCATCTTTAGATTTTTCCTAAAAATTAAAAGCATACAAAAGTGGGAAAGAGCCATAAAGCATGGGGAAGCTTTTTCCTAAGCACAAAAGCATCTAAAAAGTGGAAAATGCCATTTTTATATGAGGAAACATTATTCACCCAAAAGCTTTTGCCAAAATTTGTTCACACCTAATCCTCAGCGGTTAGGTAAACTGAAACGTGAACAGTCATCAAGAAGATGAACTGTTCCATCTCTTTTTTGTATATAAACAATAGTTCTCTAATGAAATAATAGACCAGTTTTCTTCTGCTCATTCTGGAGTTACCCTGGCCTGACATGGCATCAGAGCGCAGGTCCTAGATTCCTTGTAACGCCTCTGCCTCTGCCTTGCCTGACATTGATTCTCTGCGCATTGATTGCCTCTATCCACACCAGATGCACTGGCTCTGCAACAGATCATTGAGAACGTTGTAGATCCTTCCGTCGAGGAGATTTCAAAGGAAACGCTGAATTGCAGCTCGTTGTTCTCAAGAACATTCAAATCAGAGCCATTGTGGTATCAATCAAGGTAATTGTTCCATTTTCCTTGTTTGCCTTGATACGAATCTCTAATTCACCTCCATTACCAAGAAGACTTGAATTTGTCACGCTTAAGAAGCGCAATTTATCCAGTGCATCACTAGCATTACTGACTAACTCACGGAGGAATACTTCCTTGTGACTGTACAAGCTGTGTACTATCAAATCCAAAAGACGACTAACCTCTACTTGATACTCATGTTTTTCAACCGATTCGTCTGTCGTTTCCTGCTGTGCTACTGTGGTTTCATACCTAGCAATGCCAGGTATTGTTTGCTTTATCTTCAAGTTTGAAGCAGCAGAAAAACCAGTTGTCTGTTCAAGCTTTGATAATCCTGATTTCGCAGTGCGACATAACTCCAAAGAAGTAAATGGCCGTGAAGGGCAGTGAGTTGTACTGGCCCCTTCAGAAGGGGGGATATTGTATGTGGCTCTTTACTTGAAGCGGAAATAATCAAGACGTTTTTTCTGCCATGCATTTGTTTGGACACGAAGCTGCGGGGATTTTTGAAGTGATCGTTAAAGCCTTGCCCTGTAATGTCATCGTGTATTCGGTTTTAGATGTTGGCTTCGAATTATAGTGATAGGTACTCCTTTAAAATGTTTTGTGCTTTGTTTGTCTTTGGAGTGTTAAAAAGTTGGTTCGAATTACATGGATAGCTACTCCTTTGAAATATTTTGTGATATGTACGTCGCCTTTGAGATTGTGGGGATTATTGAAGTGATATATTAATACAATGAAGTGAAGTGATCCCTTGCGCATTTTTGATATATTGAAGTGATATAGAATAAAGTGATATATTGAAGTGATCCATTGCGCATTTTTCAAAACATAGTAGTATTGCAGTGATATGTACAATGAAATGCTGATGCTTTTAGCAAATATTAGAGGGATTTAAAGGCTGTAACGTAAGGATTTTTTTAGCAGAATTAATTTTTTAGAGAATGTATTCAATCATCTCTATGGTCGGAATAGTTCTCACTGGCAAGGAGAACTATTCTGAATGGTCTCAGATGGTAAAACACACCCTCATCTACAATGAGTTGTGGAAAGGAGTGTGTGTCGGAGAAGAAGACAAAGACACTATGCAGCCTACATCAGATAAAGAACTTGTCATTTGGGAAAACAAGAATAGCAAAGCCTATGCATTGATCACAACATCTGTAAATGAAGAAGTAAGTCTTCATATTTCATCCTATTCCACTGCCTTTGAAGCTTTACAAAAGCTGAAAGAACTCTATGATTCACATTCTGCACTTGAAGTTGTTCAGCTCATGATTAAACTCTTCACTCTTGAACTGAAAAATAATGATCCTCTTGCTCTTGCATCTGAAATAAAGTCTATAATGCATGATATTAAATCTGCTAAGGTTGAGCTAGATATCTCTCTTATTGCCTTTCTCAAAGCACTCTATCCTACCTACTCCAATTATCTTGAGTCATTATAAGCAAATGGAAATATTAAAGATATAACCTTTGACTCTCTTGTGAAAAAGTTTGTTGAAAGAGAGAAAGCCTTTGGAAAGAAGACAGTCCCTGAATCTTCTGAAGAGACTGTTTGCCTTGCTCATAAAGAAAAGCATCCTGCTCAAGATTCTACAAGAGGAAGAGGTGGACAAAGAGGAAGAGGAAGATACTTCAGAGGCAGGGGGGGCATACATTCTCAAGAATAAAAAGCAGATCTGCATTGCATTCGCTGCAAACGAAATGGATCACATGATGCTTCTACATGCAAGCTACCATGGGACAAAATTGAGCAGAGAAGAAGCCAGCGGAAAGGTAAAACTGATGACACAGACAAAGGTAAAGCACCAGAATCCGCTCACTATATTGAGGCACAATGTAACATTGGAGTAAATGAAGATTTGTTTAATGCTTCACTTGGATCTTCGAAAAATGATTGGTTGCTTGATTCAGGAGCAACCTGTCATATGACTCATAGGAATTATTTTTTTGAAGATTTCACTGACAATGTTGATGGAGCAATATACTTTGCAGATCAGTCAAAAATCAAGCCATCAGGGCTTGGAAAAATCAGGCTTAAACTGCCTGGTCTTCCAGACTTTCTTCTGGATCATGTTCTATATCTCCCACAGCTCAAGAGAAACTTGTTGTCCCTGGTCCACATCCGCCAGCAAGGTCACTCCATTCATATGTTTGATGGAAATCTTGAGGTAAGAAAGGCATCTGACCACTCACTTGTCATGAGGGGTATAGAAGAAGAAAGACTTCTTAAACTACAAGGAACCTCTGCTCATGCACAACATTTCTAATATATTTCTCATCATCAAGAAGGTGCACTTCCGTCAAGTTTATTATGGCATGCTAGATTTGGAAATTTAAACTATGATAGTCTCCACTTGTTGAAGAAAATTGGTGTTTCTGGTTTGCCTACCATTCCTAGAAAACATAAGCAATGTGATGCTTGCATTCTAGGAAAGCATAGCAAACAATATTTTTATGATTCACATTCAAGAGCACATAGGAAGCTTGAACTCATTCATTCAGATTTATGTGGTCCAATGCATGTTCCTTCTGCAAATGGAAATAAATATATCATGACATTTATTGATGATTACACCAGAATGTGTTGGGTATATTTATTGAAGAACAAATCTGATGCTTTTCAAACATTCAAGAATTTTCATAAGTGGATTGAAAATGATGCACAATCTCATATTGGGTCTATTCGCACTGATAATGGAAAAGAATATACATCAAATGAATTTGAAAACTATCTTCGCCAACATGGGATCAAACATCAAACAATTGTACCTTATAATCCCCAACAGAATGGTGTAGCAGAAAGAATGAATAGAACAATCTTGAATATGGTACGATCCATGATTTTCTTCAAAAATGTAAAGATAATGTTTTGGGCTGATGCTGTTCTATGTGCTGCATATATAAAGAATAGATGTCCATCTAGTGCTATAAGAAACAAGACTCCTTATGAATTGTGGTATGGACATGTTCCTTCGGTAAAACATCTCAGGATTTTTTGTTCCACCTGTTATGCTTTAATACCAAAGGTACATAGAAACAAACTTGGTGCTATAAGTCGTAAGTGTATCTTCCTGGGGTATTCAAACACCTCTAAAGCATACCGTCTCTATGATGAAGTAAATAAAAAGTTTGTTGTATCTAGAGATGTCATTTTTCTTGAATCATCCAAATCTGACAGTGTTGTTGAGCGGCAACTTGATCGCTTGGATAGATTCGCAAAAACAAAATCATTTCAAGAGTTTGATAATCAGATTCCACATCTTGAAGGGGGGATTCCTATACTAGATCAACATGTGGAATCTTCTTCTGAAGAACAATCTCCCTTGCATGAAACTCCAACACCGGATGATCCTTTAAGTGATGTAATTGATAGAATTGGGAGACTCAATCTTGATTCAGTCCCAACTCAATCAACAGAGCAACCTGGACCATCTCAGAAAGGTCCCCCAAAGTGGCTGACAAAGACACTTGAAAGTGTTCATCCTGATGAAATTGGAAAAACAGGAACCAGAAATACAAACCGACAAGATGGAGGTGATGTAGATGACTCTAATTCACCTGTTGATATGGATGTTACTTATGATTGTGAATTGAACTTGTCTACATATTTTGAACCAACTTCCTTCAAAGAAGTTGCTTCTCATGATGAATGGAAAGAAGCGATGCAGAAGGAGTATGATGCCCTCATAAAGAATGGCACTTGGAAGCTGGTTGATCCTCCATTTGGAACCAAACCAATTGGCTGCAAGTGGGTCTACAAGAACAAGTACAAAGATGATAGCTCACTTGACAAGCACAAAGCTAGGCTTGTGGCGAAAGGTTTTTCACAGAAGGAAGGGGTCGATTATGAGGAAACTTTTGCCCCCACAGCAAAGTGGGCCACCATCCGGACACTCTTTGCACTAGCTGCCCAGAACGGTTGGAAAGTCCATCAAATGGATGTAAAAACTTCATTCTTGAATGGAGATCTAAAAGAGAATGTTTTTATGTCCCAGCCTGAAGGATTTTCTGTGAAAGGACATGAACACAAAGTATGCAAACTTGTGAAGTCCTTGTATGGCCTCAAACAAGCACCACGAGCCTGGTACGAAAAACTAACTGAGCATCTTCTGAAACTCAACTTCAAACATTTTGATCTTGATGATGCAACTTTATTTGTCAAGAAAGTTGGCAAAACAGTTGTATATCTTGTGGTATATGTAGATGATCTTTTAATGAAAGGGAACAATGAAAGCTATATTGCATCCATAAAGAAAGAATTAGGAAAAAGTTTTGAAATGACTGATTTGGGCTATGTTCATTACTATCTTGGCATTGAAGTAACCCAACATCCAAAATCCATATTTCTTTCTCAAAAGAAATACATTGGAGATTTGTTAAACAGATTTGGCATGATAGAGTGCAATCCTCCTTCTACTCCAATGGAACAAAACTTGAAGCTCACATCTATTGAAGGAAAGTAATTTGAGGATGCAACAAAGTATAGACAGCTTGTAGGAAGTCTCATCTACCTCACTACTACCAGACCAGACATTTCATTTGCTGTTGGAATCCTCTCCAGGTTTATGCAAAAGCCTTGTGAGGGACATTGGTCTGCTGCAAAAAGATTTCTAAGGTACTTGAAGGGAACCCAAGACCTTGGAATCAAGTATACACAGGTGGATGACTTTAGCTTGATTGGATACTCTGATTCAGACTTCGATGGAGACAAAGAAACTGGGGTATCTACTTCAGGATATGCTATGAGTCTTGGATTAGGAGTTGTCTCCTGGAGATCACGAAAACAATCAGTTCCAGCAGATTCCACAACAGAAGCAGAATACGTGGCAGCAGCTGAAGCAACGAAAGAAATTGTGTGGCTCAGGAAAATTCTTGAAGATTTGCAGGTAAAACAAGTACAATCAACTCCACTCATGATCGATAACACTTATACAATAAAGTTGGCCAAGAACCCAAAGTTCCATGATCGTACTAAGCACATCAATACTAAATATCATCTGATCCGACATCATGTTGAGGCCAAAACAATCCATCTCCGTCATTGTTCCACAAATGAGAAAATTGCAGACATCTTCACCAAAGCGCTTGGAAGAGAAAAGCTTGAAAGATTCAGAACGATGCTTGGACTCACCTACATCCCTTCAGATTAAGGGGGGGAATGTTCACACCTAATCCTCAGCGGTTAGGTAAACTGGAATGTGAACAGTCATCAAGAAGATGAACTGTTCCGTCTCCTTTTTGTATATAAACAATAGTTCTCTAATGAAATAATAGACCAATTTTCTTCTGCTCATTCTGGAGTTACCCTGGCCTGACAAAATTGAACTAATGAGGAATTTGGGAAATCTTCATAGCCTTCACTTTCCTATATATTGGAAACTTGGCCATTGAGGAAATGATGGGAATTCGTGTATTGCCACGCTGCTGAGATCTATCTTGAGAGGGATGGTTTTGGAACTAGGAGTTGGGGGAGGTGTTGTTGCAACTGCATTTGATGGTTGTAAGTTTCCTCCAACTCCTTTATTAATATAGATTAGTTGTTCTTCCTTCCATATGCTACTATCCATTCTTTACTTATCCTATTTAACTAATGAATGTATGGGATTTTGGTTTATATTTATTTATTCAGTAATATTTATATGTTTATGATAGTTTCAATTATCAAGATATTATGTTGTGAAGTTTTCTTTGTTCTCTATCTTGTGTGTAGGACGAAGATTTGGAGCTATCTAGGAGCGCTTCCCATCTACACTAAAAACTCCAACAAGACCTGCATGCAAGGACTCACATGAATTCATTCTTCTTTTCTTAATCTATACTCTACATCTTGATCTACTAAGAATCCTGAGCCTTAGAACAACCTTTCTCTTAATCAATCTATCTTAGGTTTCTGGGATACACTGAGAGGGTTTTATGTTCCTCTAACTGTGCATTAAATCCTACAGCAAAATGATATTTAGAAACTGTAATATATTTCACTATGTAATAAAATTAGTAAAATGGAAGTAAAAGCAAAACTCTAAATAAGAAGCCAAAAGTGGATGTAACCATCGATGCAACATTGGGAGTAGAATTGGATGTTAAACTAGCCATCAAAACAAGATGCAAACAATGAGACAAAAAGGGTTTTAAAGTAGAATTAAAAAAAGGTGAAAAACTAGACACAAAGAAGGGAACAAAATAGGGCATACAAAAAGATACCAAATTGGGCGCAAACAAGGATGCAAAAATGGACACCAAAATGAGGATGCAAAGAATGGTGTAAAATTAGGATGCAAAATTGGGTGCACAAAGGATGTAAGAAAAGACACAAAATAAGAAGAAAAATGGGACTAAAAAAGGGTGAAACTAATGATGCCAAAAATGATGCATAATTAGATGAAAATTCAAACTAAAATCTAGGTGCAAAATGAGATGCAAATGTGGACACAAAATGTGGCAGAAAAAAGGATGCAAATTTGGATGCCAAAAAGGATGCAAAATTAGAAACCAAAAATGATTCAAAATTGGACATAAAAAATGGTGAAAAATTGGACACAAATGTAGAAAAAATGGTGCGATAATGGGCATAAAAATGGATCAAATTTGGATGCAACATTGGATGCAAAATGAGGTGCAACAAATGATTCAAAACCTGGTGCAAAAACAAATGCAAAAGTAGACGAAAAATGGCTCAAAATTGAACGTAACATTAGACACAAAATGGGATTCAAAGGTGTACGCAACACATGGTCCAACATAGGGTGAAAATTTAGATGCTCAAAAGGATGAAAAATTGGATGCAAGAAATGTTGTTAAAAATGATGCTAAATTGGATGCAACAAATGATGCAAAATTAGCTGCAAAATAGGATGCAAAAAAGGGAGACAAATGAAACGAAAAAGTGGATGAAAAAAATGGTTCAAAAATGGATGAAAAATTTGGCACTAAATCAGATTCAACATATGGTGCAAAATTAGATGCAAAAAATGGTGTAAAAAAAGGCAGAAAAATTGGTGCAAAAATAGATGTAAAAATAAGTACAAAATTAGAAGCAAAAAATAGCATAAGACTAGATGCAAAAACTGGCACAAACTCGATGCAAAAAAAGGCACTAAATTAGATGCAAAAGATGGTGTAAACTCGTTGCAAATTATGACACAAAAATAGAAGCAAAGAATGGCACAAAACAGGAAGCAAAAAATGATGCAAAAAATGGCACAAAACTAGAAGCAAAACCTGTTGTAAAACCAAATACAAATCTTGGTGCAAAATATGATGCAAAATTTGGCGTAAAATAATGATGAAAAATTTGGTGCAAAAAGGGACGCTTTAAAAATTGTACAATAGAGCCAGATTTAGCGCCAGGCTGCTCATCCCAATGGAGAGAAAAATACACTAAAATCTGGTGCTAAATCTGGTGTAAATTGCCTGTTTTGTTGTAGTGTTATGGGAATTTTTGTTTTGGGTTTTCACAATATTTTCTTTTGGGTCTCGTTGGACTTGGGGTTTCACTGAAGGTGGATGCTATTTTTTTCTCTTTTGTACAACAGTGAATACCAGTCATCACTCCATAATATTTCCACCTAATCTGAGAACTACGCATTTGAAAGTCTCAAGCTTGATTTATATATCAATGCTCACCTTGAAGTTTAAAAATTATGAATCCATCTGAAGTACATTGATCTTAAAGGGATCTTGAGAATGTGTTTTGAAATCAGAATATTTTTAACTGTAATCATTGTTTCGTCAAATAGATCTAAATTTTTCTTTGACCAATTAATGATGCCATGCAATGGTTGTCTAATTATTTAGTCATATCCGACACTGGAATGTACATTCAGAATTTGATTTTTCCTTTTCACTTACGATAGAGTAATATCTCTTCTCAAATTATATTTGGATGGCTCCTATAATTAAACTAATGGAAATTGTTTCATGATGTCAAGATCAAACTTCTCATCCTATGATGAAAAATGATCCATAGTTGATGATATGTTTATTGGACAATACCAAATCATCCTCATCTGAAGTTTGAATCCCCAGTCGTAGATCTTGTTTAGTATTACAAGTATCAAGAATTAATTGTATGCCTTAATTCTATATAAAGCCAATTTTTTAAATATTGTTTCTGATTGTAAGGCATACATTCATACATCCATAATCAGTAGTAGTGATATGATAGTGTGGAAAATATTTGATATTATAACAATGGCTCTATGTGTCTCATTACCCTAAAGCCTGGTTAGTATAGATATGGAGAGCTTTTTAAACTATTGGGAGATCATCATAGTGCAAACAACCTCATATGTATCATAGTTAAAACATTAACAAATGTTGAGTTTGAAGCATGATTTATTTGACACATAAATCATGCTTATGTTTGAAGTTTGCAAGAAGTAAAATTTCAGGAACTAAAGGAACTCAAGTAAACAATGAAATTACACATGGAAGTGGCAGTGTCTTGGATAAGTATGTGATAGCAACAGTTGGGTACAAAAGTATATTGGCAAGTTGATAGAAGCAAGAAACAGTGGGAACAAGTGTGACAACAACAAAAATAACATCAGTGGGCATCATTAATAGCAGTAGGAGAAGCATTGCACATAAAAAACTATTTGTAACTCGGCCATTATCATTGCTACGAGATCCCAACCTTTAGGAAGCTTTTTCTTCCTTCTAGCTTGATAAGAGACAGAGAATGTAGGCTATCAGCCAGGGCCAAAACCTCTCACTCTTTGAGAGTAAAACCCACACAAATTCTTCTTATAGAGATTCCAATTGATGAATACAAAGACCAAGACCCTTGACCTTTGTGCCACTCCATTACCAAGATACAACTCCTCTTCCACTTCGATCTTCTGTAGCATAAAAACTTTCAGCCTTCCTTATATACTTGTACTACTTCCTCTTTGAATTCAGACCTTCTTTGTCTCAGCCTCTCTTCTACTGTTAGCGCCAAAATTATTTGTTGTAGCAATATCGAGATCACTTGTTGTAGTAGCACTGAGATATCTCCACTGAAATAGCACTGAGACTATGATAGGCTCCACTGTAATTCTACCGAGATTGTAAGAGCACTGAGACCATTATTGTAAGTGCACTGAGACCTTTAGTTATTGTAGTAACTGTAATAGCATCCAAACTATTCAATGTAATAGCATCTCACTATAATTGCATCTGAACTGTTCACTGTTATTATCTCTGTAATATATTTGACCTCCTTCATCGAAATACTTGTCTTTGAAATTGCTATGTGAAATTATATCTGTAATTAGCCCAAGTTCATGTACCCTTATCCGAGCTCCTTCACTGAACTTTTCTCTACAATTAGCCACCGAATTTTAGAAGTGATCTAAATTTCTTAACTGTGGAATAGGTTGAGATGCCTATTTATAGTAGTTTTTCCATCTATATTAGACGACATGACCATATGAAGAGTTGTGTCTCCAATTTAGGTGAGCCGACATGAGTTCTATATTTCATCTTGAAGCTAACTTGAAGAAGGATCACTTTTGTTTTTCTTGGAGGGCTAATTGACAATCTTATTGACTTATATACATTTGTAACATTCCCAATAAGGGTTCTTCATACATGACATTGACTCTCTTTTACTTTTATGACTATATAAAAAATCCTAAAGGATCATAATGGGAGCCATATAAAAATAAAATTCCTTGCTCATGAAACCCATTAATTAGTAACTAATCGTTATCATAATATGTTATTTCTAAACTATAATCCTTGTGTATATTTATATTATTTAGTTTCCTAGTATGGCGATAGAGGAGCATATTTGGTGCATTATGCTTTCTATGTTTTATGAATGCTTCATATTCATGTTTAGGATATGAAGTTACTCTAGCACATAACCGGGGCTATCACTCTTTCTAATTAAATACCATGGGTTGTTGGGCCCATATATATGGCACATGTAAAGTTCATGTTCTTTTGACATTTGGATTCTTTTCTTGCTTTTTTTAGTCTTATGATGAATAATTGTGCCTATTTGGAAGCTTTCTTGCAGTGGGATATAATGTGCATCATAATGCGGACAAAAAAAAGAGACAGGTGACATTTTAAAAGAATTCACTTTCCACTATTTGATATGAGGAATCTCCTTTTAGTTATGCAGACAATTTGTTAGATGTGGACCCTCTTGAACCTATCTAGTTTGTGTCGTATGAGGAAGAATATCTTTCTGTATACACATGGTTTTATGTCAACAAGCCCCTAGTGAAAAGTTGAAAACAGAACTTATAAATGGGCCTAGTTATAGAAGGTTTCAATTATCACTTCCCATCATGGAAACTTTGCATCGTCTCGTAGGACAACTAGTTTATGACTTGATTGATAAAAACTATTTCTATCTCTTTGATATGGAATCATTTTTCAAAACAAAAGCATTGAACATGTGCATATTAGGTATTATGAAGCCAATGCACAGGAAATTGTTGGGTCAATCTTTGGTCATCTATTTTTTTTTCTCTTGTCATAACTTGTATTCTTGCAATCAAGTTCAAACTTTTACTAACATGTCTATTTTAACATTAGGAGGGTCGGAGTTTGATCCTTTGTACCAATATATGGAGAAGGGTGCTAAAGAATGGAATGATTTCAATGATTTTAATAAGCTTATTATCCACTCTCCACTTCAAATAGAGTATAGAATTTAATTTCCTCATCTCTGCAAAAACAAGCCTAAGAAATTTAAGTTTTGTGTATATCATAGTATCATGGTAATGTACATAGAACTTAAGATCTAGATTTACCAACATTTTGTTTTGATCCTTTGTTTCATCCAACTTATTTTCATAATAATAATCTCCATGAGGGGAAAACTTACAATAAGGATGATGACGATGATTTTTTTTTGTTCCATAATGTGTGGAACCTTTGTTGCACCTTACAACAATTTACACAGATACAACAGTTTCTAGTATTTCATTATTTTTTGCTCCACATCAATTCAATGTGAAATTAGGTCTTATCCAATGAGCATAATTTATTCCTCTTGTTTCTGATTGGTACAACGAAGAGTGGTATGCATGACACATATTTTCGTTCTTTGTGTTCTTTAGTTGTGCTACATGTGTCATCGATTTGATTCGTTGAAGGCTTCATGTCATGCAGCCCCTCCACATATCTAATGAAGGTTCGTTTGAGCTATCAGAAGCTCTTAAAATGTTATGTGTTGAATGGAATTCCTCAAAGGAATCCAAACAATCAAAAGAAGAAATATTTGTTTCATTCCCTTCAAGCTACCAACATTTTCCAAACAACTAAACTAGATTGGGTAGAGGCTGGGCTGCAAGTTTGCAAATAAGTTTACAATATGTTGAAAATTATTATTCATTGAAAGAACTTGAATTATATTCATCTTGATTACAATTTCAATCTAAAGCCTATGAAGACACTCACAACAAAGGAGCGTAAGAAGTAATGTTTTGGAAATTCTTTCAATTTATGTTGTGAAATTTCATGACTAATAAAACTAGTTGTTGATGTAGATACCCAATTTTGACTCAGAAATGTGGATACTTTCTAGTTGGTAGACAAATTGTTGCACTAAAAATTGTCACTTTGACATTCTGCTATCTGTTTGAGTTCATTACCACTCATAATTTCCCCCTCTACAAGTCTAAAGCATTAGTTCCTCACATCAAGCCTTGAAAGTAAGAGAAAAGCCCTCAAAATATTTAAAACTCTGGTTTTGCACTTTCTCTATATATTGCTTGCGGTCCCGCACCTAATGGTCATGTCTCCTGCGCACCTGACCACTTTGTCTCTGTGTTGTGGGTGTGGAACCCTGTAAAAGTTAAAAAGGTGCAAGTACATTCTAAAAACTCACTTTCAGTCATTTCTAGAAGATTCTGGAAGGAACCTTGAGGTGGCAAGTTCGCTCTCTTAAGGTTCATGCATCCCATACCTTAAGGAGCTAACCCCTTGATGTGAGGAGCTTATCCCTTTGAAGGAGGATTCTATCCCTTCATAGGTGGAACTATAACCTCCTCCTCTACACTATAAAAAGAAGCATTGGGCTGGTTACTGAGGAGGTTAGAAGCTGAATATTTTTGAGGTGAAATGCTGCTAGAACTTAGTCTTCTTTAGTTGAGTTTTTATGAGGAGAGATTACATACCTATAAGATCTCATTTGGAAGAGTGAAAGGCTTGTCAAAGTAAAGGAAATTTATGTTTCAGACCCCTGGAAGAGCTTGTTCAACATCAAGGCTGAAAAGGTTGAAAGGTTCTTCTACTTCAAAGTTAATACAAATAAGTTTGTTTTTCTCAAGAAGCTGTTGATTCATGGTTTATTTTATGGATTCCTTGATCACCATAATAGACATGATTTATGATATTTGCTATGCAGGTGCTATTTAATATTTGCTTTTTTGTGATTGCAAGTCTTCAAAGATAACTCTTTCGAACGATTGAAGGATGACTACTACAAACAAACATTGGATCTAAGGTAGGGTCTTAACACCTTTATAGTATTTATTTATAAATCACACATGTCTAGAGAAAGATAGATTTGTTTGTCTATTTGTTGCTAGACTATCTTCTGATACTAGGGAGATCAATCTTTTCCGCAAGATCGATTTATCTGGCCAACAAATTGGGGACTCCACTGGGTATTTAATTTAGTTTTTGGTTTTTCCTTTGTTTTGACTTGAGAAAATTGTTTTCGTTTCCCGTTTTTTATTGATGTATACTGGCTCGGGTAGTTTTTAGAATCTAGATTATTTTTTGTTTTTTTCAAAGTTTTTAGGGGACCGCGCTTTCTCTTTATAGACAGTGCGAGCATATCCGCACTTTTCCTTTAGTAAATAGAGCGGAACCGCACCTGTTTCTTCTGGAGCCTACAAACCCTGTAAATTTTTTTGAAAAGCCTAAAATATCTTCTTCCGGTTAAGTTTAGGTTTGATTTAGGATTTGTAGTGTTTACCCAAATCTGTATTTTTCCTGTCAAAAATCTCTTGTGAGTGAGTTCCGATAGTATTTTTGTTTTCGATGATTTTCTAGAAGTTTTGCATGCTTGGAGTGGTTTCCACTTTGTCTCTGTAGTGCCTCAAAGATCAAAAGCTTGAGAAACCTTAGATCACCCTAGTGTCTTTTCATCTTCTTAATGAATCTGACTTGGTTTTGAAATCTATCCTTTGTGAGAAATAGATTTAGTTTTCTCGTTGCAAATCTTTGAACAAATTTTGTTATAGTTTTTGAATTTCAGTTTTACAAAAGAAAACATATCTGGATGTTTTTTGATTGATTTGTTATTCTGAACAAATTAATCCTTAGTTTAGTGAACAACTAAGAAAAACATCCTAAAAAAGAATTGAATCGTTTATTCAATTAGATTTTTAAAAGTTTTTAGATCTCAAAATTAGTTTTTGTGGTTTTGGGTGTTTTTCTAGAACTTGTAGATCTCTTTTGAAGAAATTTTTTTTTTCTAGTTTCGAGTTTTGAAAAGGGAAAGGGATTTATTGTGAGCATTAATTATTAATCTCATTTTGAGTTCTTATTGAAAAAGACAAAAATATTTTCTTTCCATTTCCATGTTGAAAGAAAGAATTGTTTCTTAAAGAATTGTATTCTCGAACCCTTTCTTTTAGCTAGAATTTCATTTAAAGAAAAACGAATTACTTATCATTTTAGGTGCATTTTTTAGTGTTTTTAGAGTTGAGTCTTCACACCATAAAAGTTTCATTTCCATACCTATTGACTTAAAGAACAACCCATAAAAGCAATGCTTAATTAAAATTGATCTAGTAATCTTTTCTATTTCTAGGGCTCTTATCACCAATATAGCTTAGGCTAGTATCTTGGATTAGGGAGTAACTAACTCTCCAAGATAGTTAGAACAAACAAGTAGATACATCTTGCGGTAGGAAATAAATCCAATTGTAATTGATACATTCTGGGAAGCTTCTCTTAAAGGAGTCAATCACGAGATCATGTCTGAACCTTTGAGACAATCAATTTTGTTTCATTGGGAAAGATAGAAGATTTGCGCATATTATAAATGGTAAACCTCAGATTAATCATTGTTGAGAAGCCTGGGGTCACTTGTTGGTAAACCTCGAATTGACCATGTCGAGGAGCCTTCAAGGGGATTGAGCTTTATAGCTCTACCTTTTTGCATAGATCGGATCGTAGACTATTCCCCTAGTTGTACTTGTTATAGTTGGTAACCTTAGTGTCCATAAACTTATGATTATTTCCTAAGGTGACGGTGAAGGAAGGATTTCACTGTACCTAGAGCAGACGTTGACTAGACTCACTTGGAATCTCTGGGGGGTTCTATTCACTTGAGATGGTTTTGTGAAGAAATTTGTGCCAGACTGTTTCATTAAGCAAGTTTTCGGGGTAACTGTTCCAACCACCCTTTCTGTATTAAACTTCTACTAAGTTGGATTTCATCACCAACTAGTGTTTTTAGTATGGGAAGTTATTGTTTTTGTGTGGTTTGAACTCTTAGATTTTTTAGGCGTGTGATTCAGTTGTTTGTTTCTCTAGAGACTTTAGGTTGTTTTATTAAAATTTTCTTTGTTTGTGTGTGATTAATTAATATTTAATTATGGCTGAATTACCGAGAAAATCTCATAGATTTCAGGGGAAACCTCATGAGTATACACCAAGCCAGCTTGAAGGGCTACAAGCTCTTGTATCACCTAGTGACAATAGAGTTGGATCACCAAAAGCCGGAGAGTCATCTTTAATTGTTCATCCTAATTATCAAATAAAAACAATAGAGTATATTCAAGAGCCAATTTCATTTTCTAAAGTTACTGGTAGTATTTCTCCTTTCAGTGAATTAGCTGAAGAACCTGAAATTTCTAAGCCTGACACTGAACCTGCTGCTACTCCAACTTTAGGATTTTCTTCTCCAACTTCTAGTGGTCCTGGTTCACCTAGGGTAGGAAATATCATTACTCAAAATCTTCCTTCTGACCTCATTTCTATTGAAGAACTTGTCAGTCTAGACGAAGACGTAACCCTACCTAAAAACCAGCAGGCTTTAAATCTTAGGGAGCATGAATCAATATTCTCCAGTCCTTTTAGGAGTGATGCTTGGTATGTATCATTGACAATATTTTTAGAAAACCCGAGTCTTAGTTTTTCACCACCTCGAATTACTTTTCATCCTACACCAGGAGGTTATTATCCTTCATTGATCATGTCAAGAAAATCATCTATGTTTTCCCAATCACCGAAAACATTTTTATATTCCAGTCCTTCTGTTCCTTCGAGGTACCAGTCACTCACTGGTACTTTTTTAGGAGCATCTCCTCGACCAACTAAACATGAGTTATCAACTGGTAGTAATGGAACTCAAGTGTTGAACACAAAAGAAATCCTTATGATGTCTGGTAGTATTCCAAATCCTCAACCTCAAGGTAGTCAGTTACCGCCTAGGGGGAAACTCTAAGGTAGTCAATTACTGCCTGGGGGGCAACCTCAAGGTAGTAAGTTACCACCTGGCGGGCAACCTCAAGGACAATACATACCTTCAGGACAGTACATACCTCAAGGTCAACCCTAGACTAAGTACATACCTCAACGTCAACCCCAGTTTCAGTACATACCTCAAGGTCAACCCCAGTTTCAATACGTGCCTCAAGGTTATCAACCTCAAAGTCAGTACCCAACTGAAGGTTTCCAACCACCTTCTGTTCAATCATTTTTACAAGGAGATAGAAATGTACTGCTTAATTATCAGCCCTACGTTCAACCAGGTTATGGTCCTCCATATGCACAAGCTTTTATGGGTCCATACTCCAGAATGAATATGGTGTGGGATCTGTCTCAAACTCAACAGATTATGCAACCTAATTTATATAATTAACTTGGACAGCCTTTGGTTTTTGGTCCAACCTAGCAACCTGTCCAACCTACTATTCAAACCCTTGCATCTGGTACAGTTCAGCAGCCTGGGCCTAACTCACCTCGTACTCCGCCTCAAATTACTGCCACTGTACTACAACTTCTGTTCAACCTACAACACCCATTTCTGGAGTATCTGTAGCTCCGGTTTCTACTATCCATGCATCAGTGCAAACTCCTCAAGTCTATGTACCACAGTCAGGACCTATAGTTCAGACTTTGGTCGAAATGCTTGCAGGACAAGCTAGTCCAAGTATGATTGTCACAAGTCAACCACAATTCACCTATCAACCATACCAGGGACAATATCAACTCGGTTCTACTATAAAAAACCGAGTTTATCAATATCAACTGTATCTTGGCTATACTTATCAACAGCCTCAACAACCCTAGTTTGATCTGGTTAATCTTGGTTTCCTAGGAGGTTATAACATTCCTAATGCAAATACAATTCCAGGTTATCCTAGATATCCTCCTCCCGGAGCTGGTCTTGTTACTCAAGGTTTTCACGACCCTAATCGTTAGTTACCATTTATTGCAACTTTAGATTTACCTAATTTGTCGTGCCTTAGGAACGATTCGATTTACTATCTTCCGTATTGGCCGCTAATGTGTAGTAAGTTTCCCAGTGATATCCCAAAATTTGAGGGTAAGTCAGGAGAGGATCCGTCAAATCATGTTAGGACTTATCACCTCTGGTGTGCATCTAATTCAATCATTGATGATTCAATTCGATTGTGTCTTTTTCAGCGAACTCTTATTGGTCTTGTCGCCAAATGGTACATTGAGTTATCATGAGCCTCTTTTTATAATCTCAATCAGTTAGCCACTTCTTTCTTAACTCATTTTCAGTTGCCTGTTAGATACGAAAATGACATGGAACTGTTAACTTCACTAAAACAATCCACGCCCACGTATATTTCTGATCATATTCATGAATGGTGACATAGAAGGCGTTTAGTGAAAATTTTCATTCCAGATCAAATTTTAGTGTAATGGTTCATTAAATAATTGCTAACCAAAATCACTGAAGATATAGCTAAGGGAGGAGTTGTTACTGAAGAGAAAGTCATTTCTTAGGCTCAATACCTTGACCTCGTCTATACGCAGTCAGGTACTTTACATGAAAAAATCCCTGATCTTCCAAAACACGATCAAGTAACTGCAGCTCCTTCAGGGTCTCATGCCACTGATGGTATGATTTGGTTCAGTTAGTGCTAAAAGTAAGAATAAATCTTCAAAGAATTCTTCTCCTATAATAACTTTACCTTATTCCCCGACAAGAGATTCTTCCACTAAAATTTCTGCCAACATCCATGTCGTAGAATCATCTACGGCCAAATCATAATCCGGTAGTAAAAAGAAGGGGAAGAAGAAAAAAAAACAAACTTCAAAAGATAAAACAGATAAAAATGAATCTACTGACGAAAAACGAAAACCTCACTATGCTTGTTTCATTTGTAACAAGGATCAGTTTACCAAAGGCTACTGACATCGAGAAAAGGTTTTGAAAATCGTTAAAGGTTCTCAAACACCTGTTGTCTTGAAGGATCCTTTTCCTACTCAAGATAGTAAGATGATTGGTTCTTCCTTGAATGCCTCAAAAGAACCCATTATGATGATGTCCCATGTCAGGCTTGTGACGCTATCGCAAGATTATGGTAGTAAAAATCTTGTTGGTGGTAAAGAAGAAGAATCTTCTAATTCAAACACATAAACTTCACCTCCTCCTGGTTTCAGTCCACTACAGATCGAGAAACCCAACCCTGACTTAGTAATCAAACCGTTTGCAAAAGGTATACTTAATAAATCATCTTTCAATCCACATGTAAGAGTTTCTTAGAACTATAACATTGTTGAAGACTTAGCTATTTCCCCTTAAGCAATGTCAGCTTTGGAAGTGCTGCAATCGTGCCCAGCACAGCATAAATTACTATTTTCTGCTATAGGAGCTGTTGATATTCAGGATTCGAACCCAATAATCTTCAATTTAGAGAATAATACACCTCACCTACCTCATCAAATGGCTTTCCAAATTCTAGTGTTAGTAAAAAACAAACCTTGCTTTCGGACTGTGATTGATGAAGGGGCTTCTACGTGTGTTATGTCGATCTAGTGTTGGATATCGCTTGGTTCTCCCACACTCAATCAATCTCCGACAATTCTAAAGGCTTTTGATGGTCGAGGGTTCCATCCTTTGGGTATTTTGCAGGATTTACCTATAGGGGTCAAAGGAAAAACCGTAAATCTAGATGTGGAAGTGGTTTATGCCCCTCTAGATTACAACCTTCTCCTGGGTCGCAATTGGTCTTATGCTATCACTGCTATTGTTTCATCGGTCTTTCAACTTATTAAGTTTCCTCATAATGGAAATATTGTTATGATAGACCATCTGACTTATTTCTCATCTGACCCAGCCTCTACGGATAGTATCCAGCACATCGGTAAAATGACTATCCCTTATGAGGATGTTGGAGTAGGTTTGATTAAAGATTCTGGTTTACTAGGAACTTTTTCTTTCCCTCCTCCTAATGTATCACCTTCTATTGCAACTATTCATATGATTTCATCAAACACTATTGCTTTTGATGATCCTTGGATCATACCTTCCAATTCTAAGGTGGATTCATTTGGTGGCGCGATGCCTCTGAGTCCCTTTGAAATTACATATCAAGTTGTACAGTCATTTTCTGATTCCTGTTAAACCACTCCTCTCCACCCTATAATTGGTGTCAGTCCTTTCACAAAGTGGGGTATTGACTTTATTACATGTAACCCTCACTTGGGCGGGGGGCATGTGTATATTATCCTAGCGGTAGATTATTTTACTAAGTGGGCCGAGGTGATGCCTACATTTTCGGCAAACAGCAAGACTGCTGCAACTTTTGTATTCAATCATATAATTGCTAGATTCGGTGTTCCTCAAGCTATTACTACTGATCATGGAAGTCACTTTCGAAATATCAGATGACTGAACTGAATGATCAATTTGGCCCGCACCACGATAGTTCTACTCCATATTAGCCGCAAGCTAATGGTCTGGTTGAAGCTATCAATAATTTTTTAGTCACTATGATCCAACGAATCATTGGTATTCATAAGTCGAATTGGCATACCATGCTATTTTCAGCACTTTGGGTATATCGGACCTCAGTAAAAACATCGACTAGTTTCACTCCTTTTCAACTGGTCTACGGTTTAGAAGCAGTGTTACCTATTGAATGCAAAATTCCGTCATTACAATTAGCCATAGAATTACTCCCAGCTACTTCTGAAGAGGAGAAACATTTTATGTACTTATCTTAGCTAGAAGAGAATCAACGCACTGCTGCAATAGAAAATGAGACTCATGCGAAATGAGTGAAAGCTCAGTACGACATAAATGTTACACCTCAAAATTTTTTAGAAGGAGACCTAGTTTTACTATATGATCAAGTGAATGATAAGCTAGGGGCTGTAAAATTTGTACCTATGTAGCATGGTCCTTACATTGTTAAGCAAAAGCTGACAAAAGGGGCTTATGAATTGATAGATTTTGACAGTGTCTCTTTGGGTAAACCCAGAAATGGACTTTATCCGAAGAGATATTATGCTTAAATTCTGTGTGGAGATTTTTTTGTTAGATTAGTTTCTTTACAACTGGTGTGTTTTAGATTAGAAAAGTGTGCCTAGTTTAGAGAGTGCTCTTATCACTATTCTTGCTTATCTTGATTTTACTCTTGATATTGCAGATGTCAACATCTCTTCAAACATACATTGGTTTTGCTGATGGTGCTTGTCGTAGTACATGGAATATTTCTTCGGGAGATTGGGTTATCTATTCACCCTATGATGAGTTAGTGTCTATGCATGGGGTAAGCCTCCGTCAAACAATGAATAACATTGCAGAGTATAGTGCAGTGATTGAGTTATTATTTGAATCCATCTCATTTTGGATTCGAAGTTTGATTGTTAGGTCGGATTCTGAACTCGTTGTATTACAGCTTAACAGGGTTTATGCCATTAGAAATCCAATGTTATTAACGTTATTTTTTAGAGTTCATCTCTTGGAATGTGAATTTGATTACATTGAATATCAGCATATTCCAAGACATTTAAATACATTAGTAGATGTAGTTGCTTCTGGTATGATAAATAGACATCTGCAATAATCAAAATAGTAAATTTAAGAACATTCAATAACATGTTACATGAGATAGCCGGTAATAGTGATATATCATAGCATAGAAGTGTGTTTCAAAATATACATCGTCTTTGATCATAGGTTGAAAAACACCTTATGATCGACAAAAAAGATAATACAAAAAGACAAAAATGTCGTGTGAGTCTACAAAATCAATCATCCTATCCCTAGTGATGATCACAATAAGAAACTGCTACGCAAGCCACCCTACATAGGAACCTCCTAAAAGGTCCTGGGACCCCAATCACATATCTCTGTAACCTAAGTGGAATATCATCTATGCCAGCCTTTGGAATATCTACTATCAAGCGCTCTAGATGATGCTCCAAGTTGGTCAGGATCTCTGTTGATTGGTCCTATGGGGCTGGTACTGCTGCAGCTGGGTGTCTCCTCTCATAACGCTGGACAGTGGCTGGTCATCGTGGACCCACATCTGCATTTAAACTTTTGGTTACCAGTTTTGGATGATTTAAAAAATAAAAAAATAAAAACTTAGAAAATGTTGAAAATGGTTTTTACCTGAATCATCCCGTTGCTCTCCTAGTGGAAGAGTCATGTCTGGGTCACCGCGATAATCCATCCCGGCATATGGAAAATCTTGAATCACAAAAAGTTGGTTGTTTAACCAACAAAAATACTCAGTCAAAAATTGAACAACCTCTGAACCCTCCTCAGGGTGACAGGCCATCAAAGAAACCCAATGAATTATCCTAGGCTCTCGAGGAAGACTAGCATCAACAAGAATATGCTATGGGGCTAACATGGGGATCTTCTCTAGAGAAAAGCTGACTACGATAAATCTGTATCCAAATTTCTTCAACTGTCTGTTCTTTACTCTGGTTAGTTGGCATTTCAAATTTGCCAACATAGCCTCGCACTAGTTGAATATGGTAACTCGAAAATAGTCTACAGTCATCTGCATCTGGAATCAAGTAGTCACATGCAATGCTGCACTACCGCATAGCCTGGTAATAGTGAATGCAATAACCTTAAGTTCATGATGGTTAATAGTTTTAATATCAATCTGTTTTTCCTTTGTTTGATCATCGCAAAACTCCAATCGGAGACTAGCGACAGACTGGCGACCTGGCCTAGTCTCAAAAAGAGATAATTGTTCACCCCTCTTGGACAAACCAGTCAAAAAATATATGTAATCTAGCTCGATTTCGAGCTAGTGGCCTCCAATCATGAAGCACTGGTCCTGTGTGTTCCATCTTTCTACCATCCATTGAAAGAGGTCTACTTGGGCCCTCATGCCTGGTATGGCCCAGAACTTAAACAGTCTGCATGCTCTCAATGCCTACAATGTGGGAAGATGATTTATTGCAGCAAGATATACATCCTCGTGCTCGCGTTCTCGCCAAATAAGCATTTTGAGTGTCCTACAATGCATAAAAAGACATATTAGGACAAGCTAGTTCAAAAATTTTGGGCGAAAATGGAAAAATCTGAATTTTTCAAATTCATTGTGTGGGGTCCATACTCGCTACTTACAAACAGTGTGTAGGTCCACACGGGTTGTGAGCAATAGGTGCAGACCCACGACTTTTTTCTCTATAGGAAAAGCTCGGGGTCTGCAGGGGCCGCGTGTTGCACCTGCGGACCCCTGTGAGCGACTTTCTAAACCTATTTTCCCTTCAAAAATCAAATTTAAAGCCTAAAAGTGAAATGTAAACAGATGAAATGCAAGTTAAGGAGGATGTGGATTACCTAGAGTTGACGATTTTCGATTCCAATGGACGGATTTTCCAGAATCTTCACAAGAACTTTCTTACCTAAAAGTCTCACTTTTCACTCTGAACTCAAATGGTAAAAATGAAGGTAGAAAAGCCATTTTTATAAGTTTTTTCGAATAAATGAATTTTTAATTTATTTATTTTTCACTTTAAAAAGGTAAATTTTTAAAATCATTTTTATTTATCTTAAATAGGTATGTGTAATGTTTTGAGTTTTTGTGCAGAATATTGGATTTTTCGGGAAAATTGATCATTTTTCAACAAAGAGCATACTTTTATCACTTTTTCGAACTCTTTCAAAAATTTACGAAAAAGCAAAACATTGGAGTCCTCTTTAAGCTCTTTTCTGACTCGTAAAATATGAAAAGATTGCTGAGTTTTTCCCTTTTTAACTCGTTAAACGGAATTAAAGGGCAATCCACTTACAGCGCTTTTCTGACCATATAAACATAAAAGGATCGTCGGACTTTTGTCATGTCAAGTTCGATATTGGTTATGAAACAATGTCTCTTCGATCACTTTTTTACTTTTTCAGATCCGAGCCACTGATTATGAAAAGTACTCCTTGATCATAATGGTCAAGCGGTTATCTTGAGTATTATTTTATACTTTTTCGGGCTCAAGGGACACAAATTTACGGAAAAGGACCCCCATGGAGTTTTCTTAAGTTTTTCTTCTCACTCCCTAAAATTGAAAAACATAGAGTTTTTCCTATATTGGACTTGTTAAAATTTAACAGTAAATGACCTATTCAATTTTAAACAGGAACGAACCACTCCTTAGTGTTCAAATTTTAAACTAAGTTGTACTCATCCGAAGGATGAGCTTATAAACAAGCAAATGTTATCCACCTCAAGCTTGTCAAAAATAAAAAGGTACTTTCCAGAAATGGTGGGGGAAAAGAGAGAAAAATGAACCTGCTTGTTACACTTTGTTTTTAGAAAAGTCGTTAACCACTAACGCGACACTTTTTGTTCACCTGGGTTGGGAAATCCTTTGCCTAACAGTTAATCAAACCACATTGAAAGTCTTCAGCTGGTTTTTGGGTATTAGTTTTGGGTCAATTGTCACCAAGCCATCCGCAGTGTCGTTATGTGTTCAAGAGATCAATTCAAACAAACCATTCATCTGAAAAATATCTGTCATCCATTTTGACCATCCCTGAGTGAGTCCTTACCAATATATTTATTCAAAACTTGATCTATGATTTCGTGTTGTGGGCTTGCCTACGACAGATCCATTTCTATCGACTTCAGATCATTATCTAGGAAGTTGATCTAGAAATCTTCAGTACCTTGAAAAATGCATGCCCTAATGGCAGTTTTCTCACCTTCGACGATAGGTTGCATCATTGACCTTCGATCGAATGATTCTATGACATGTTCGACTAAAACTCAATTATTCACATTTCATGGATTGTACTGAGTACTTTGAGAGCCATTGACATTACTAGTGGTTTCTCTCACACTTGTTAACAATTCACATCATTGACTAGTAATCAAGTGGTTTCTACCATGTTCGACTTCGACACATTCATTCACATGGATAGAATCGTACTAGTTCGGGAAGTAGAAATCAAGACCCTGGATCTAGTTTCTACCATCTAGGTTGAAAGGAATTTTTTTATTCATTATATAGTGGACTATTCATAAATAGATGGCTGCGCCCATATTGTGTCTACACATGTCTATACTCTTGATGAATTACAAAATCATTCCTATATCAAAACAGTTTAGTTAGTTTTCTAGTTAGTTTTGATCTGAGTATGGGAATGCCTACCTCAGCGATGATATGTCTACATATATATATTTTTCATTGAATGTTTTTACAAGTTCCGACTAGGGTGTCCACATGATGATCCTTGAAATGATAAAGTACTTCACTCTTCATAAATGGCAGACTATCTTCATCTATTACAGACTTCGCACTTTAGGGGGAAATATGTTGCACTAAAAATTATCACTTTGACATTATGCTATCTGTGTGAGTTAATTACCACTCATACTTTCTCCCTCTACAAGTCTGAAGCATCAGTTCCTCATATCAATCCTTGAAAGTAAGAGAAAAGCCCTCAAAGTCTTTAAAACTCTGGTTCCGCACTTTCTGTATGTATTACCTACGGTCCCGCACCTAATGGTCATGTCTCCTGCGCACCTAACCGCTCTTTCTCTGTGTTATGGGTGCAGCGCCCTATAAAAGTTAAAAAGGCGCGAGTACATTCTAAAAATCACTTTCAGTCATTTTGAGAAGCTTCTAGAAGAAATATTGAGGTGGCAAGTTCGCTCTCTAAAGGTTCATGCATCCTATACCTTAATGAGCTAACCCCTTGATGTGAGGAGCTTATCCCTTTGAAGGAGGATTCTATCCCTTCATAGGTGGATCTGTAACCTCCTCCTCTGCACTTTAAAAAGAAGCATTGGGTTGGTGTTTATCTTTGTCTACAATCTGGGTTCACTAGACAATTCACATTGCATTCTGGCATCTCAAAATACCCTGATGAACCCGAAACCGCTTCAATGCTTTGGAATTCGTCCTGCAGAGGCAGGGTCTCCAACGTTCCCTCTGAAGGTAGGCTTTCAGATCTTCTTTTCTACATAGTTATCTTTGTGTCTTAGGGTTTAGTAGTTTAATGCAGTTTCTATTTTCTGTTGCATGTTCTAGCACTAAATCTTTGTTATGGTGTAAGGTCTAGTTTCCGGGACGAACTATTCTAGCACTAAATCTCTGTTATGGTGTAAGATTTGGTTTTTAAGATGAATGATTCAACTTGGGGGTGTGGCAAACAATCCCTCTGATTTTGTCATGTGCATCCAACTCTCTAATTCTTTCTAGGGTAGGGTTTTTATGGACAGGCCACCAAGTCGAAAAGATAGTAATGAAAGCTCCAGATGGTCCTTCAAGACCACTCGAGTCATCACTCCTCTGATAGTTTGTTTTGTGTGTTTGTTTGAGGTCCTTTTGAAAGAAAAGAGGCCTACTACTTCAGCCAAGTATGGAAGGGTTTTAGCAAGGCGATCTCAAGCCGCCATCCCTGGGATTATTTGGAACACTTGAAATATATGTCTGGAGTTTTTAATGAGATGAGGGTTTCATAATTTTAGTTGTTGGGTTTCGGTTGTTTTATGAGTTTTATTCAAACAGAGTTTTTGGAAACTGAGGGCTTATCCTTCTTCGATTTTGTGACTGTTTGGTTTACACTTTGTTTGATACAGAGTTATAATGCGGCTCCACAATCTATGAATATTTTGTATTGAATTAACCCTAGGTTGGTAAAATATTAGTATTTTTGAATTAAAAGAAAAAAATGCTTAAATGGTTTCTTTAGGAGCTAGAAATGCCACAATATTCGATTTCTGGCTAAGACTGTAATCTTCTATTATTTTATTGAAGATTTCCTTCTGTTTTACATAACTAAATTCGTGAGCTCTGTTATATTCTTGATTTTCGCCGTGGCTATATAGAACTAGTTTGTATATTTATTGCATTAATAGGGTTCTTATGCATGCAAAGATTTATGGTTTAGAATTGTGAAAAATTTAGTATCGATTGATATTTAAGTATATCTGTTTATTTCATCTAAGTATACCTGTATATTTCATCTATCATTGTTTGCAATTCTTTCAGTTAATAGATGATTTTAAATTTTGTTCTTGAATTAGATAAGATACAATATAGGGAATTCTACCTTATCGAATTATTGTAATAGTTCTATTTACAGGAAATGCCTATGTTTTCAAAATTTGTTTATCATTCTAATTTCTTTGCTAAATCTGCCCATCTTTTCCAAATTTATTTATCATTCTAATTTCTTTGTTAAATATCCCGATATATTTAATACAGTTTCTTTCTATGAATGTAATAAAGGTTTATCCCTCATTATTGATTATTCTCTTAAAGAATTATTTAAATTAAAATACAAACTAACTCTAATTACATACTTCAAGAAATAGGAAACATTGCCTATAATTCTTACACAATAAATTATAAATATATCTCTAAAAGTTTACGTTGAACAACTTATATAAGAATTTCCTTACTTGTTCTTAGATTCAGTGAACAACTTAGATAAGCATTTCTTTACTTATCTGTATACGTTGTCCTTTACTTATTTGTATACGTTGTCCAGGACTGAGTCTGGTATAAGATTTGCACTTTAATTTCCTCCCTGCCGTGAGATTACCTACCCTGGTAAATATTCCTCGTGCTACTCCTTATTTCACGAGTTCTTTCTCTCATTAGAGACTTTAAAATTTACCAACTATCTGGTCTTAACTAGACATAGCCATTATAAACTTCCTGACCTTTGAGTACAGTCCTCTCTCTCTCTTGATCTCAAGTCCCTATCCTCTTGATCATTTTGGTAAAACTACTCTACAATTTTAGTTTTGGAACATATAACTATCTCCATAACTAATTACCTAGTAAAACAGTGTTTACCCATAACTGCAAAATCTATTTTTCAATAACTCAATTCCAGAATAGTTTATAATTCAAACAAATAATAACACTCTCTTTAGTTGCAATAAATAAAATAAATATTTACATTAATGGGGGATATTACAAAAAGGTCCACGAGGTCTTGGATAAACATGATGAAGGTGTAGTATAATGATCATGAATAATATTAATTTATATGGTTGATAATTAAAAGCTATTATATATAATTAAATAAATTCGATAGGTGAGAATCCATTGCAATAATGTATATTGAGGTATTATAGTTTATGTCACTAACACGGATTTGAACCAAAAACACAGATTTGAACCAAAAGGAGGAATAAGAATCATTCAACATTACTACCAAATTGACAACTATTTATATTATATATATTTGAAATTTCTATATTTAAAAATAATTTATTCTTAATTATATATTTTTATTTAAATCTATTGAAAATTTATATATTTATTAATAATATGCTCTAAAATATTATTGTTACGAATATGTATTATTATTATTATTATTATTTATTATACTATGTATATTATGCTGTTTTAGAAAACATGATCGGTAATTTTATCAACTAAAAAAATATAGTATAGTAAATTAAATTTATTTATTAAATTTATTAGAAAAAATTATGTTTTATTATTATTGTTATTATTTATCTTTTTTATTAATTTTTTAATTAAATTAATATTATATTTTATTATTATTTAATTTGATATTAATTTTAAAAATGATCCATCTCTTCCCTATTGAGAAGACAATTAATTTTTCACTTTTATTTTCGGTAAATTTTCACTCTTATTCGTGGGCACTAGAACATCCACCCCATATCCATCTAGAGAGCACCTCTTGGTGCTAACATCAAAATCGCAATGAAATGTAAATATTATGTTATAGTTCTACATATTGTGTTGGATAACTATGTTGGCTACATGCTAATAATCTACTCATAAACCATTAACACTTTAACATAAATGTATAATTAATCTATTTAGAATTTTATATAATCAAATAAAAATAATATTCAAAATCAATTTATCTTATAAATTAAAAAAATTTATATAATTTATTAAAAATATAATTTATAATTAATTAATTTTTAGTGTATCAAAGATTGAAATTTATTTTAAAAATAGTTGAGTTATTTAAATTGACTAATTTAAAAAAAAGTGGTATGAACAAGTATCATATAAAATAAGGGATGGTTTTTTTGGCATGTGGCATTAATAAATAATGGTATTAGCTCATGGTATTATAAGAAAGCATATTTATTGGTTAATAATGTCTATAGTTAAGAAACTCATTATATGTTTTTTGAAATGCATACATATTTAACTCATATTATGGATTGCTTTTTTGAGATGTTTAGAGTCATTTAATTTACATAGCTATGCTAATCTTAAATAATAGATTTTTTTGTGATTAAAAAATGCAAAATTATATCATCTGTAGTGAAAACCAGAGTACGAAAACTGACTTCACAACCCTCGTGGATTAGCTAAAGACAGAGATGAGAGCAATGGGTGTCTGAGATAGCATAATATGTAACCCTACAACCATTATTTTCAATAGGCTTACCATCCTTACACAACAAAAAGACGGGAAAAAAAAAAAAAAAAAAAAAAAAAAAAAAAAAAAAAAAAAAAAAGACAGAGAACTTGAGAAAGTCATATCATGGAGGGTGGCAAGGAGGAAGTCCAGGAGGTACAACTGGGAAGCCATCTCGCCCATGCATATGAAATTTTATGTGCTCTACTCGGGCCTCCATATCACACATGCAAAAATTGAGGTGTGTCTGGTTTCGTCAAATGCTGACGAGCAGCTCCAAAGCCTGATTGAGACAGAATTGAATGTCATTCATGTAAGCCACTAAATCGTTATGGCCTTCATATAGGTGCTCCCTTATAATGTCTAGGTTGGCCTGGATGCCTCTTAGTTGATATTTTTTTTTTCCAGTGTGGTTAGAGCTTCCAATCTACGTGGAGAATGCATAGGATCATGAGCAACCTCACCCGCTCATTCTCCACTGACTACATACTTAGAATTCTAGCTCGAGTCACTAGCTTGATCCTCAAAAGGGTCATGATGCCCACCTCTGTGGTAGGGATGGCCACACTGGTGGAGCATGGAAAGTGACACCCAAAGACCACTTACCATACTATTGTGCCCTACAACAACCCCCCATTTCATAACATTTTTATTACAAACAATTAACATATGAAATGGGTCCCTTTTAAAATTTTGATTGGCATTAATGAATTTGTTCGAAAAAGGAATGATCATCAAATGAATTTGTGAATAAAAGCCTTTTTGAACAAATAATAAGCAATTTTTGGTTAAGTCCGAAAAAAGCAATTGTCGGATCGCTTGTTACCTTGGTTCTTTCCGATGCGATATCGCTATCGGCCATCGGCGATAGCCAATGCACACACAGAAAAAGCACATGTCTTTTCCCCGATGCGACACGATATCGGTGATCAACTATCGGCGCTGCTTCTTATGAAAAGTCTTTTAAGCCTCGACCCGATGCGATATCGCTATCGGCAGTCGGCAGAATCCCACGCATTTTCATAAGACGTTCAGATCTTTACCCGATGCGATGTGATATCGTTATCGGTAGTCGGTAAATCATTTGATATACATCTAGGGATTATGTTCGCATGCTAATATGATACAATGTCGCAATCGGCATTCGCCAAGATCTCTCCCAAATGATAATGTCACTCACACCCCCGATGCGATGCGATGATGCTTAATGATGACCAGAATTCCTAAAAGGTGATTATTTCAAAGCTTTAAAGTTATATTTAAATCCGATTTGACAAAAGCACAGATTTCAAAATTCCGTTAATTAAAGGGATAAGGTAATGCATGTGTATTTAAAGCTTTGCCCCTTCGAATTAATGAACAATTACGATTAGACCTTTGAAAAAATCTATTGCACGCTTTAAGGGGTCATTCGGTTTAATAACTTAAGTAATGGTCATTTATGAAGCTGCAGGCTGTAAGATCACCATCATTGCATCTGCGGTGCCTTCTCAAATCATTAGATCCGTAGCCACTTTTTGAATAATCTCACCACGCTTCAAATAATATATCTATCCCGTTATGGATCGTCATTGTTATTTCCTTGTTACGATTTCTCTTGCATTTGTGTAGAATTCAACCGTCGAGAGAAGTCTGAATATGATGGGAAAGAAATTCAAGAAGGTGGCAGGGTCTACTGCGACACCTGTCTCGGGCCAAGCTGCTATAGTTTCAAAGAAAGGCTTAATCTCAGATACTACATGCACTGGTCTTCCTAGCACTACATGGCAAGGTACATACAATTTGCTAGAAGCAGAACAACCAGAAAAGACAGTAACGGAGGCTAGTGTGGATGAACTTAGAAAGTCAGAGGCAACTCTCAAAGATTTGGCTGACTCCTTTCTGCACAGAATAGCAGCGAGAGAACAAGTCTTGCCTTATACTGATGTGGTACGCTGGGCAATTGAATAAATTACTCTCACTAATAGAACCTTTCATACTAAGGATGGAAGGATTTTCGGTTCCTTCAAGCCTGACGACTTGAGACGGATGTATCATTTGCCTGAACCTGAGCTAGTCTATAACAGAGCCTTTTTGGAGAAGTTCGCGAAGGAGAATGAATCACCATCCGAACCTCTCTGAGATTGGAGGCAGAATCCAGCTAAACACAAGCATGATATGTCGGGTAAGTACTCCAGTGCTTCTTTGGCTTCACCTTATTGCTATGCTGGGATTATGATGTGTAGATTGTGGGGATTACATGACTCTGCTAATATCCATATTGATATGGTCCCCTTAATGGAAGCGGCCGTAAATAGTACAATCATGGATTTGGCCACTATTCTGTCTGATAAATTGGTCATAGCTATTCGTGAGTTTAGGTCCAAAACCAGAGTCACCGAGAGAAAAATCCCACCCTTTTATTATTCTGCTTACATTATGGATACCCTTTGTTTTAATTCTGAGTTTCCTGTCCTTGGTTGGAGATGGACCACCCATGACCCAACACCTATTCACTTGTACCATTGGAAATTGTGGAAACCCTCCCACAAAGACCATTTGTATTAAATTTGCAATGGTTTTATGGTTCCCGTCCACTATTCTATTTTTGACAGACCTATCCCAAGAATTTCCTATGAAGCTTCTTTTGACCTACCAGCCGTAGCCCATTGGTTTGGCGAAGAGCATTTTACATATATTAGAGTTTTTGGAAGCAAGGCTAGGCCACATGTTCTCCCCCTGTACATCCCAGATAAATTGTTAGCCCAGGAAATCTCCTACCAGATTATGTCTGAGGGTGTCACACAAACTCTCAAAGAGGAGAAAAAGAGAGGATGGCCCTCTTTTCCTTTAAGAATTGGAGTTTATACGCTGCTGAATTACAAACATGCAGAAAAGGAAGCAGCAAAACTCCAAATGATATCCCTGGCTTCTATTCAAAATAGACTCTATGATCCAAAAAAGACTGCTTTCATTGCCTTGGAACAGGCCAAACTGTCAAAAGTTGTCCATCAGGAGGATCAGTTTGATGACTTGTTCATGAGTGCTGATTCAATAAGCCAAGTCAAACAACTTGCTGCAATGAGATATGAAGATGTGGAGTTAACTGAATTTAATAAACTTAGAAAGCAAAGGTTGCAAACTTTGCCTCTAGATTTATTATCCACAACCCCAACATCATCCTCAAGCGAGCCTGGTCAGCAGAAAATAAATTCACCTCCTGTTGCAATTAAAGAACAGGAGGAAAGGCAAAACAAGCTGCAGGCAGAGAGACATAAAAGGGAACATATAGAAAAGCAGCAAAAGGCACAAAAGGATCAAGAGCAAAGAAAGCAAAAGGAGCTAGAACAACAGAGGAAAAGAGAAGAAGAAGAAATAGCAAAGAAAGAACTGGAAGATAGGCAAAAAAGGGAATTGGAGGAACAGCAGCAAAGAGCACAAGAGGAGCAACAGCGGGAGGCATTCGAGGAACAGCAGAGGATTGAACAAGAGAAATAATAGAGTAAAGCCCATGCAGAACAAAGTGAGCAAATCTCTACTGATCCTGAATTGATTAAAGAATGGAACCAATTCGATTCCATTATAAGTGGTAAGGAAGCCTCCAAAGACTCAGACGCCTCCAAAACAAATAATGCTCCCGATACTACTTCTTCTCCGGTTCTAGAAGGAACCAGCGGCCCACCCATGGTACAGAATGTTGAGGTAATTACTCAAGACCCATCCGATCAAATTGATCTTCAGGTGGAGGAAATTCCTCCCCTAGACATTTTCTACAGCCCAAAGCATAGAGCCGTTGTTAGACGCTCTAGGAAAAGACGAAGGCTTGATCAACCTTCTATTTCGCCTGAGCAAACAATCACGGGCAATGTGGTCTGGAAGGGAGAATCAGATCCCTCTGAAGATCTGACAAAGCTATCGCAATTTGCGGGAGCTTATTCAGCGGCAACTATTGACAAAGCCTCAGAAGTAAGTCTTCTTTTGAAGACTAAAGATCATGAAATATATGCATTGCAAGCAGAAGTAATTGAGGCAAGGAATAAGGCAGCGCAGGTAGAAGAACAATTGCTGGCCCAACAACAAGAGAATAATTTGTTAACCCAGCAAATCGAAAAACTGAGGATAGACCAATCTGACATTCAGAAAGCAAAAGAATTATCAGAGGCATTATCCCAGTTAAAGGCATCAAATGAGCTGATGATAAAAGCTAAAGACGAGCAAATAATTCAGCTATCAGCACAGCTTGAAGGTATCAAAGGCGCCCAGAGTATTGATGATTTCAGAACAGAGACAACTCGAATAAACAACGCATTGATATCTCAGATCAGGCTCTTGTGCCAACAACTTGTTGACGCTGAATTACTTTGTGAAGCATCTACAGCAGTATGTGAGCAAATAGAGAAAGCCAGGAACAAGTTGGATCAGGCTGAAGATGATATAACAGAGTATATTGAATGGCAAGACACTCCAGAAGGGAAAGCGGCAAATTTGTCCCGAATCTGTGTAACATACAAGGACATACTCTTCATGGAATGGAACACGCAGGTAATGAAAGCAGAAAGGGCAGCCTCGAGATGCAAAATGATTGCCAGCAACATGATCAATCTAGTCAACGATACATTGTATCTGGCAAACATGATTTCCCAATGCACACCTGGAAACATAACAACAGCAAACATGTTGGAGCACAGGAATTACCCTGATCTGGAGAAACAAGGGCGGTTAATCGCTGGAGTAAATACCTTGACCGCCGACGCATACTGGCTCTTTCTGATTAAACCACATTCTCAAAGGTCGGCTCTTAATTGTCTAACAGATGCCCTCCGATACCTGATTTCCGACATTCAAGATGCCACATACGATGCACAGCTGACTTCACGCCTCAATACTCCACCAGAAGTAGAGCCAATGCTGGCGATATGTCAGCGAAGGAGTAAAGGCAAAGAGACCTCTGAATGAAGCATCGCTGCCGACTGCCAGATCACCAGAATACAAGATGATGTTTATTAATGCCAATTTAGTAGCTTTTCAGTTTTTAGATATTTAGATATTTAGATTAGTATAGTATTTATAGATCCTTTCATTGTTTTGGAAAGGGTCGTAAAATTTTGTAAAAGACTTAAAGGCTGAAGTTTGCACTATTGTGCTTCAGTCTATATTCTTTTTTGAAACTCGACCATTGGTTCTTAATTTTACTTAGAAGGCTGTTTTAAGTAAATTGTGCACTATTGTCATTTGCTTGGAATGCTTTCTGGTTTGAAGGAAGGACCGCGACATAGTGATTAATATACTGGATTGA
Organism: Pinus tabuliformis; assembly: GCA_031772625.1. Lineage (NCBI taxonomy): Eukaryota > Viridiplantae > Streptophyta > Pinopsida > Pinales > Pinaceae > Pinus > Pinus tabuliformis. Next base: position 1,061,445,233 of record CM062811.1, on the reverse strand, counting down.
TCAAACAGCTTACATGGTACTATTATCTGTATCTGTTCTCTTTTCTATTATATGAATTGTTGTGTTATTATCTTTGCTATTATTGAATACATGTATGCAATATAACACCAAGTCTTCATTTCATATCACTATTGAATGTTTTGTGATTTGTTATCTCTCTTACTCATGCGTGTATCAATAATATAAATGACTGAGTGCAGTAATTCGCTATTATCGCTCTGCATAACTAATTATGCAGAGCAATCTTAAATGATTTAAACATCTATGCTTATTGTTAGTGTCATCTATATGCCTGCCAATTAAGCACAGACTATCAAACGCTGCATTCTATGAATCGATAAGTCCCGGGATTAGCTTATAGTTATTATATTTCTCTTGTAGTTTAGTTATTTACTTATTATCACTTCATATCGTAAATCATTCATCCATCCCATTTGCTTATAATCTTTGGGAAACTGGTCCCATTATCCCCAGTCGGAGCCACTATTCCAAACGGAAAAGGAGCTGCACTAAGTTCCGGATCGGGTGGTTTCCCCGATGTTGTTGCAACGAATTTCGGGGCATCAACATTTTTGGCGCTAGAAGGAGGGCCATCAACTGTGAATGGCAAGTAGGTCCAAATCTACAAACCATTCTAAGAGTAATTCTCCCTCCAAATCCTCTCCCCCTTCTCAATCACACCCTGGTTCTCCGGCACACAATGGAGAAGAAGAGGAATCAATCACCACTGCTCATACCCATCATATTTCAGAACAATTAAGTCTTGAATCCCCTCAAGTTCAGTCTCTTATCCATAAACTTCAGAGCTTCTCGATTTCTCCTCAGAAATTTGAAGTATCACAAAGCAGTGTGACTTCGCAGTTCAACTTATCCCATCCACTCACCAGACTTCAAAGTGAAAAACTCGGTATCGAACCTACTGAGTTCCCTTTACCAAAAAGGAAAAAGGCTAAGAAGGTTACTGCAGAATCTGGTAGTGAAGATCTTTCTTCCATATCCTCCATATCAACTCCTAATCTGCGAAGTCAACCATCCACTCCTCCGTTACACACTGTTGTTCATCAGGGAATAAGTACTACAGCATCTCAAACTACTCACTCTTCAACAACCTCTTCTCCTCAGTCATCTGGAATCCCAACAGTAGTAACAACTATTGTCGCCAGCATAATGGCAGATCCATGGACTACACCTGGTGCAGTCAATATGCCCGCACCATTGCATGATTTACCTGATGCTCCCGAAAAATGGTTGCCTAAATTCAATCCAGATAACGGAACACAAGCTGAAGAACATATTAACAATTTCATGTTAGCAGTTAATTTAAAAGGAGTGACAGAACAAGATGTTGTTGTCAGGCTTTTCCCTTATACCCTGCAAGGATCGGCAGGATCCTGGTACTTCTCCTTACCTTCTGGTTCTATTACCAGCTGGACTACTTGCCAAGAGCAGTTCCTTACCAAATATGGAGATGACAGGTCTCTAGCCACTTTAATAAATGACCTCTCCAATTTGAGAACAGAACATAGGGAACCAATAAAGGAGTTTAATGCTCGATTCAACAAACTCCTAAATAAAATCCCCACTGCTTCCAAACCAAGTGAACAAATTAGGAGCGAATGGTATATTACTGCCCTCCCTTCCAACATTGCAATTTTTGTTGACAGGGCTGGCAAACCTACCCTAGCTGAAAATATGAAGGAAGCACTTGCTGTTGAAAAATGAATTAATGCTCTAGAGAATAAAGCAGCCTTGGAGGATAGAAAAACTAAAAAAGTTTCATTTAAAGAAGATTCTAAGAAAAAGACCCCAAAGGACCCATACGACATGGAAGGTTTACAAAAGGTCCTTAAAACATTGTCTAATGAAATGGTTGAGATTAAAAAACAGGTGGCCGAAACTTCAAACAAAAGACCATTTAGAACTTTCAAGAAAACTAAAACAAAACCACCCAATGTTATATCTAATGCAGACTCAGAACAGGAAGAAGAAGAAGAGGAATCAACCTCTCAAACGGATGATGAAGAAGAAGTAGTTGAGTGCCATGGCATGTGGGATTTCATACTCCCAAATTCTGACACCGAAAATCAAGAAGAAGCCTTTCCTGCTACTACAAGAAGTAAAATCGCTTCTGAACCTACTCAAACAACTACAAAAAAGAGGAGTGCAGGTGCTGCTACACCAAAAGAAAAAGTTCTCCCGAAGAAGTCTCCGGTAGCAGCCCCTCAAAACCAGCCTCCAATTTCTAATTCTCCTTCAACATCTAAGACACTAGTGATATCTGACTCCATGGAGTATAATATTGTCGATGATATGAAAAAGACCAAGGCAAACATAACCATGTTTGAACTAGGTAAATTAAAACATTAGCAGAAATTGCTCCTAAGAGAATTTAACGCTGTCCCCTCTTCTCCTCTTCCCAGTTCAAAAGCTGCTAATGATTCAGGACAACCCCCTCCAGATATGGTCGAAGCTACCGATTCGGTTCTGATCGGAGATAGATCCAATTCTCATACCCCACCTTTCTTGCTCACCTATGAAATCTATAATCGAAATCTGCATAACTGTTTAATTGATTCAGGGGCTTCATCTAATATTATGCCAGCTTCAGTTTGTTCTAAACTGAACATAGAACCCCAGAAGTCCGCTATTCGTATTGTACAGTTAGACAGAACCAAAGTACAGGTTATAGGAGAAATTAATTCCGTGACTATCAGATTGTCTGCTGATCCCAGAATAGTACAGAGAATAGATATTTTGATAGCTGACATACCTGAATTCTACGGCTTAATTTTGAGCAGGGATTGGTCTGAAAAACTTCATGGATACATTTCCACGGATTGGTCACATATGTGGCTCCCCTACAAGGGTAAGCCAAATCAAATAAGGATCGACCGTGAGAAACACATGACTCACACAGTAACCGATTTCGAACAAGAAAACCAACCTGTGGCCTTCAACAACAACATTTTGGGAAATTAGTCCTCAGAATCATTCTTTGGCAACTTTGTTGCCCAATCTTCCCCTTTTTCAGTTAACCATTGTACATCTCAAGTAGAAAATTTTTCACAAACCAATTTATCCAAATGCTTCAATGAAAATCAAAAGGATGTAAATATTTTTGTTAATTCTCCTTTATTTTGGTCTTTGTATTTTGATGGCTCTAAGTCGAGCGAGGGCTCAGGAGCAGGTTGCATCTTGGTTAGTCCGCAAGGCGAAAAGACAATGCTTTCCTGTAGATTAGAATTTGAATGCACCAATAAGATGACCGAATACGAAGCTCTAGTGCAGGGATTATATAAGGCAATTGACCTTAAAGTCCAATATATTAAGGTATTCGGCGATAGTGAGATTATTGTTAAGCAGGTAAGAAATGCAATTCATTGCCTTTCAAGCCACCTTAAGCATTATCAATCGCTAGTGCAAGATCTTACTTCACATTTCTCAGCATTCAACATTTCTTCAATTCCTAGATCACAGAACTCCGCAGCCGATTTACTAGCCAACGTAGCTTCCAAACTTCTTCCTTCTGAAGACTATAGCCTTGATAGATTTTCTATAGAATTAATCTTTAGACCTTCAGTTCCCGATAACATCACCAAATGGAGGGTTTTCAACCATGACAATGACATCTTGCAATTCTTAACCTCTGAAAAGTCTTATGACAATCAAATCATTGAAGAAGATGAGCATGATTCTAAAATGAAAGAAACATCTCAAGATAACGTGATTCCTAAGCCTGTAGTAAAGCTCGAAGACCTTTATGACATTAAAGACAGGTTCAAAACTGTAATTAATACAAAACTCCAAAGCTCTACTCTTAGGTTTGAATTGATTAATTTGGGAACAGATCAAGCTCCTCAAAATATCAACTTAGGATTAGGACTTTCTATAGAAGAAAAGGAAGCATTCATCAAACTCTTAAGGAAAAACGAACAAGTTTTTGCTTGGAAGTATGACGACCTCAAGACATATGATACATCTATCATACAACATACTATTCCTATGCTTCCCGATCAAAAACCTATCCATCGGAAGTTAAGAAAAATACATCCTAATTTGGAGAGCCAGATAAAGTCGGAACTTAATAAGCTCTTAAAAGCTAAGATTATCTTCCCTGTCCGACACTCAAACTGGGTCTCTAATATGGTACCAGTCAGGAAGAAAAACGGCGACATCCGAATCTGTATTGATTTCAGAAACTTGAATAAGGCAAGCTTGAAAGATAATTTCCCACTGCCTACCATGGAGCAAATCCTCCAATCGGTAGCAGGATCTGAATTGATGTCTTTTCTCGACGGTTTCTCAGGATATAATCAAGTGCTGGTTCATCCTGATGACCAACTAAAAACCACATTCAAAACAAAATGGGGGACTTATGCATATCAAAAGATGCCTTTTGGACTCATAAATGCAGGAGCGACATTCCAAAGAGCCATGGATACAGCTTTTAGAGGGTTAATTAACCGGACATTAGTCGTCTACCTCGATGATATTACTGTGTATTCTAAAAAGAGATATAACCACTTGCATGATTTAAATCAGATTTTTCAACGATGCAAAACATATGGTATCTCTCTTAACCCGAAAAAGTCTTTCTTTGCTCTTAACCAGGGTAAGCTCTCAGGGTTTATTGTATCTAAGGATGGCATTTATGTAGATCCTGATCGAATTAAGGAAATTTCTGAGATTCCTTTTCCACACAACAAAAAATCGATGCAGTCGTTTCTAGGACAGATTAATTTCGTTAAACGATTTGTTCCAGATTTTTCACAGATTGTACTACCACTACAAACGATGATTAAAAATAAATCAACCTTCAGATGGGGATTAGAAGAAAAGCAAGCTTTTAATGACATTAAGCAATCAATAATCAATGTCCCAGCTCTGAATACTCCAAATCTTTCTAATCATTTTACATTATATACAATTGCATCCGACTTATCTTACGCAACAGTGCTTACCCAGTTGAATGATGACAATTTGGAAGCGCCCATCTCGTTCTTTAGTTCAAACTTTCAAGGCGCTGAATTGAACTATTCCGATATTGACAAACAAGCATTTTCTGTCTTTAAAGCAGTCAAACATTATCGACCCTTTCTTTTAAAAACCCATACTAAAGTAATAGTCCCTTTCTCGGCAGTTAGGCAACTATTAATTCAAAAAGAATTGGGCGAAAAAAGGGCAAATTGGGTCGCAGCTCTCCAAGAATATGACCTAGAAATAAAGCCAGCAAAGTTTGTAAAAGGTCAAGGTTTTTGCAGGATATTAGCAGGAGCATCAAACATTCCGGAATCAAGTGATACAGAGCAAACCCAAGAAGTTAATCAGCTAAGTATTCCCAATTCCGAATCTCAATATGCAGATCTAATATTTTATTTAAAGAATGGTTATGCACCTACCAATTTGTCTTACAAGAACAAAAGGGCCATTAGATTGAAAGCTAAGAGTTTTTCTATTGTTGATGATGTGCTCTTCAAAAGAAATTATGATTATGTCCTATTAAGGTGCCTTGAGAAACCTGAAGCTCAAAAGGTGTTGCAGGAGCTACACGACGGACCAGCAGGAGGACATTTTGGAGCTAATACAATAGCTCATAAAGTCATCCATGCTGGATACTATTGGCCTACTTTGTTTAAGGACACTTACGAATATGTAAGGAAATGTCTTAAATTCCAAACTGCTAGTGGAAGACAACAAAAACCAGCTTTCCCTTTGCAACCAGTCAATATTGAACAGCCTTTTGAACAATGGGGATTGGACATCATTGGAGAAATTAATCCATCTTCTTCTAAGCAGCACAAATATATCCTTACAACAACTGATTACTTTACAAAGTGGGTAGAAGCAATTCCGTTAAAGACATCAAACTCTGAGGCGATCATTGAATTTATAGATCAGTTCATCATTACCAGGTTTGGTGTTCCAAACGCTCTTGTCTTTGATAATGCTTCTTACTTCTCAGGCAATGCAATGATTGATTTTGCTATCAAAAGAGGGTTTAAATTAAAGTATTCTGCTAATTATTACCCTCAGGGTAATGGCCTAGCAGAATCAACTAATCAAAATCTAATCAAAATCATTAAGCGAACAATCGAAGAGAATCATAAGAATTGGCACAAATCCTTGGTGTTTGCATTATGGGCCGATAGGATAACACAGAAAGCCTCCATAGGGACCTCTCCGTTTAATCTTGTCTACGGAAAAGAAGCAATCGTACCAACCAATCTTCTTCTTCCGTCTCTAGCCCTAGTGCAATTTATTGACGAAACTCCTTCTTCCTCTATTCAGTTTAGATATGATCAAATTCTCAAACTTGAAGAAGAAAGGGAAAAAGCCAAGGTTATACACGCAAAACATCAGCAAGTCATTAAAGCAGCTTTTGATCTGGCTTCATCTAGTCCTAAAAAATTTCAAGTCGGAGGTTTAGTCCTGAAATGGGACAAAGCCCACGAAGACAAAGGTAAACACTCTAAATTTCTAAAACTGTGGCTCGGACCATTTCAGATCTGTGAAAAAGTAGGCCATTCCACTTTTATAATGCAAAATCTATCAGGCGTGAGGGATTCTCTCCCTGTCAATGGTCTGATCTTGAAGAAATTCTTTAATTGAGGAGGTAACCCCTTCTCTTTATAGTTTCATAGTTTTATGTAATTTGTAGGTTTTGTAGAAATAAGAATGTGGGACATCTTCCATTGACCTTGCGCTGTAATTAAAAGTTGTCTCGCCACGGCACTATTAATATTTACTTTTGGATAATATCATCTTAAATCAAGAGAGATCATTTCTAGGAAATTAGATATCATTTTATTCTGAAGATCACAGTCTAACTTTTGTAAACTTCACTCTGAACCAAGTTCTATGAGTCATCTTGGGTTTTTAAAATTAGTCTCTAAAGGTTATCTATATTAAAATAGGAGCTAATCCATCTTCAACATCTTTAACTCTTAACCTGTCATCCATTTACTCTTAAGAAGATAGTTGTTCATCCCATTCACCAAAAGTTTATGATTACTCAGAGTGTAATTCTAAAATATAAAAGATTAAAGATAAGAGGTCTTATTACAAGCCTGCTTACCATGTTCATAGGAAAATAATTTAACTGACATTACCAAAACTGCATATCAAACAGGGTAATGGCTTGAAATTTCAAGACAAGGGGTCTCATCACGAGCCAGCTTGTTCAGTTTGATTACTACCCGTGAGTGGCATTGTCATTATCTGGCCACCAAACCAGGACAATGGCTTTTATCTTAAGCAAAGAAGAAAAAGAAATTCAATATATATATATATATATATATATATATATATATATATATATATATATATATACGAAAATATCTTTTGAATTCATTCTGTTTAGTCACACTCTTAAGTGAATGGAACAATGGACAACAACATGGTTAAAAGGTAACCCTGCCGAGACTATGAACGTTTGCTGGCAGCAGAGGCTCTACCTGTGATAGAGGAGTTTATTCAAAAAGCTGATATGGAAAAGTTTTCTATTTTACCTTTTTGAACCAATAAAGACTTGTTTTAAAACTTAAAATGCATTTATTTTCTTTATAAAAAGAGGAAGTCAAATAAAGAAGCCTGTTTTATTCAGAATCAATAGACATCTAGTTATATTAGAAATTTCCTTTCCTTTATAAAGATTCTATTTGAAAATGTGTAAGTATATTTATTAGTTCAGAGATAACTGGTTCTACCAGCGAATCGCCAATTGTTGTGCCCTACAACAACCCCCCATTTCATAACATTTTTATTACAAACAATTAACATATGAAATGGGTCCCTTTTAAAATTTTGATTGGCATTAATGAATTTGTTCGAAAAAGGAATGATAATCAAATGAATTTGTGAATAAAAGCATTTTTGAACAAATAATAAGCAATTTTTGGTTAAGTCCGAAAAAAGCAATCGCCGGATCGCTTGTTACCTTGGTTCTTTCCGATGCGATATCGCTATCGGCCATCGGCGATAGCCAATGCACACATAGAAAAAGCACATGTCTTTTCCCCGATGTGACACGATATCGGTGATCAACTATCGGCGCTGCTTCTTATGAAAAGTCTTTTAAGCCTCGACCCGATACAATATCGCTATCGGCAGTCGGCATAATCCCACGCATTTTCATAAGACGTTCAGATCTTTACCCGATGCGATGTGATATCATTATCAGTAGTTGGTAAATCATTTGATATACATCTAGGGATTATATTCGCATGCTAATATGATACAATGTCGCAATCGGCATTCGCCAAGATCTCTCCCAAATGATAATGTCACTCACACCCCCGATGCGATGCGATGATGCTTAATGATGACCAGAATTCCTAAAAGGTGATTATTTCAAAGCTTTAAAGTTATATTTAAATCCGATTTGACAAAAGCAAAGATTTCAAAATGCCATTAATTAAAGGGATAAGGTAATTCATGCGTATTTAAAGCTTTGCCCCTTCGAATTAACGAACAATTACGATTAGACCTTTGAAAAAATCTATTGCACGCTTTAAGGGGTCATTCGGTTTAATAACTTAAGTAATGGTCATTTATGAAGCTGCAGGCTGTAAGATCACCATCATTGCATCTGCGGTGCCTTCTCAAATCATTATATCCGCAGCCACTTTTTGAATAATCTCACCACGCTTCAAATAATATATCTATCCCGTTATGGATCGTCATTGTTATTTCCTTGTTACGATTTCTCTTGCATTTGTGTAGAATTCAACCGTCGAGAGAAGTCTGAATATGATGGGAAAGAAATTCAAGAAGGTGGCAGGGTCTACTGCGACACCTGTCTCAGGCCAAGCTGCTATAGTTTCAAAGAAAGGCTTAATCTCAGATACTACATGCACTGGTCTTCCTAGCACTACATGGCAAGGTACATACAATTTGCTAGAAGCAGAACAACCAGAAAAGACAGTAACGGAGGCTAGTGTGGATGAACTAAGAAAGTCTGAGGCAACTCTCAAAGATTTGGCTGACTCCTTTCTGCACAGAATAGCAGCCAGAGAACAAGTCTTGCCTTATACTGATGTGGTACGCTGGGCAATTGAAGAAATTACTCTCACTAATAGAACCTTTCATACTAAGGATGGAAGGATTTTCGGTTCCTTCAAGCCTGATGACTTGAGACGGATGTATCATTTGCCTGAACCTGAGCTAGTCTATAACAGAGCCTTTGTGGAGAAGTTCGCGAAGGAGAATGAATCACCATCCGAACCTCTCCGAGATTGGAGGCAGAATCCAGCTAAACACAAGCATGATATGTCGGGTAAGTACTCCAATGCTTCTTTGGCTTCACCTTATTGCTATGCTGGGATTATGATGTGTAGATTGTGGGGATTACATGACTCTGCTAATATCCATATTGATATGGTCCCCTTAATGGAAGCGGCCATAAATAGTACAATCATGGATTGGGCCACGATTCTGTTTGATAAATTGGTCATAGCTATTCGTGAGTTTAGAGCCAAAACCAGAGTCACCGAGAGAAAAATCCCACCCTTTTATTATTCTGCTTACATTATGGATACCCTTTGTTTTAATTCTGAGTTTCCTGTCCTTGGTTGGAGATGGACCACCCATGACCCAACACCTATTCACTTGTACCATCGGAAATTGTGGAAACCCTCCCACAAAGACCATTTGTATCAAATTTGCAATGGTTTTATGGTTCCCGTCCACTATTCTATTTTTGACAGACCTATCCCAAGAATTTCCTATGAAGCCTCTTTTGACCTACCAGCCGTAGCCCATTGGTTCGGCGAAGAGCATTTTACATATATTAGAGTTTTTGGAAGCAAGGCTAGGCCACATGTTCTCCCCCTATACATCCCAGATAAATTGTTAGCTCGGGAAATCTCCTACCAGATTATGTCTGAGGGTGTCACACAAACTCTCAAAGAGGAGAAAAAGAGAGGATGGCCCTCTTTTCCTTTAAGAATTGGAGTTTATACGCTGTTGAATTACAAACATGCAGAAAAGGAAGCAGCAAAACTCCAAATGATATCCCTGGCTTCTATTCCAAATAGACTCTATGATCCAAAAAAGATTGCTTTCATTGCCTTGGAACAGGCCAAACTGTCAAAAGTTGTCCATCAGGAGGATCAGTTTGACGACCTGTTCATGAGTGTTGATTCAATAAGCCAAGTCAAACAACTTGCTGCAATGAGATATGAAGATGTGGAGTTAACTGAAGTTAATAAACTTAGAAAGCAAAGGTTGCAAACTTTGCCTCTAGATTTATTATCCACAACCCCAACATCATCCTCAAGCGAGCCTGGTCAGTAGAAAATAAATTCACCTCCTGTTGCAATTAAAGAACAGGAGGAAAGGCAAAACAAGCTGCAGGCAGAGAGACATAAAAGGGAACAGATAGAAAAGCAGCAAAAGGCACAAAAGGATCAAGAGCAAAGAAAGCAAAAGGAGCTAGAACAACAGAGGAAAAGAGAAGAAGAAGAAATAGCAAAGAAAGAACTGGAAGATAGGCAGAAAAGGGAATTGGAGGAACAGCAGCAAAGAGCACAAGAGGAGCAACAACAGGAGGCATTCGAGGAACAACAGAGGATTGAACAAGAGAAAGAACAGAGTAAAGCCCACGCAGAACAAAGTGAGCAAATCTCTACTGATCCTGAATCGATTAAAGAATGGAACCAATTCGATTCCATTATAAGTGGTAAGGAAGCCTCCAAAGACTCAGACGCCTCCAAAACAAATAATGCTCCCGATACTACTTCTTCTTCGGTTCTAGAAGGAACCAACGGCCCACCCATGGTACAGAATGTTGAGGTAATTACTCAAGACCCATCCAATCAAATTGATCTTCAGGTGGAGGAAATTCCTCCCCTAGACATTTTCTACAGCCCAAAGCATAGAGCCGTTGTTAGACGCTCTAGGAAAAGACGAAGGCTTGATCAACCTTCTATTTCGCCTGAGCAAACAATCACGGGAAATGTGTTCTGGAAGGGAGAATCAGATCCCTCTGAAGATCTGACAAAGCTATCGCAATTTGTGGGAGCTTATTCAGCGGCAACTATTGACAAAGCCTCAGAAGTAAGTCTTCTTTTGAAGACTAAAGATCATGAAATATATGCATTGCAAGCAGAAGTAATTGAGGCAAGGAATAAGGCAGCGCAGGTAGAAGAACAATTGCTGGCCCAACAACAAGAGAATAATTTGTTAACCCAGCAAATCAAAAAACTGAGGATAGACCAATCTGACATTCAGAAAGCAAAAGAATTATCAGAGGCATTATCCCAGTTAAAGGCATCAAATGAGCTGATGATAAAAGCTAAAGACGAGCAAATAATTCAGCTATCAGCACAGCTCGAAGGTATCAAAGGCGCCCAGAGTATTGATGATTTCAGAACAGAGACAACTCGAATAAACAGCGCATTGATATCTCAGATCAGGCTCTTGTGCCAACAACTTGTTGACGCTGAATTACTTTGTGAAGCATCTACAACAGTATGTGAGCAAATAGAGAAAGCCAGGAACAAGTTGGATTAGGCTGAAGATGATATAACAGAGTATATTGAATGGCAAGACACTCCAGAAGGGAAAGCGGCAAATTTGTCCCGAATCTGTGTAACATACAAGGACATACTCTTCATGGAATGGAACACGCAGGTAATGAAAGCAGAAAGGGAAGCCTCGAGATGCAAAATGATTGCCAGCAACATGATCAATCTAGTCAATGATACATTGTATCTGGCAAACATGATTTCCCAATGCACACCTGGAAACATAACAACAGCAAACATGTTGGAGCACAGGAATTACCCTGATCTGGAGAAACAAGGGCGGTTAATCGCTGGAGTAAATACCTTAACCGCCGACGCATACTGGCTCTTTCTGATTAAACCACATTCTCAAAGGTCGGCTCTTAACTGTCTAACAGATGCCCTCCGATACCTTATTTCCGACATTCAAGATGCCACATACGATGCACAGCTGACTTCACGCCTCAATACTCCACCAGAAGTAGAGCCAATGCTGGCGATATGTCAGCGAAGGAGTAAAGGCAAAGAGACCTTTGAATGAAGCATCGCTGCCGACTGCCAGATCACCAGAATACAAGATGATGTTTATTAATGCCAATTTAGTAGCTTTTCAGTTTTTAGATATTTAGATATTTAGATTAGTATAGTATTTATAGATCCTTTCATTGTTTTGGAAAGGGTCGTAAAATTTTGTAAAAGACTTAAAGGATGAAGTTTGCACTATTGTGCTTCAGTCTATATTCTTTTTTGAAACTCGACCATTGGTTCTTAATTTTACTTAGAAGGTTGTTTTAAGTAAATTGTGCACTATTGTCATTTGCTTGGAATGCTTTCTGGTTTGAAGGAAGGACCGCGACATAGTGATTAATATACTGGATTGATCAAACAGCTTACATGGTACAATTATCTGTATCTGTTCTCTTTTCTATTATATGAATTGCTGTGTTATTATCTTTGCTATTATTGAATACATGTATGCAATATAACACCAAGTCTTCATTTCATATCACTATTGAATGTTTTGTGATTTGTTATCTCTCTTACTCATGCGTGTATCAATAATATAAATGGCTGAGTGCAGTAATTCGCTATTATCGCTCTGCATAACTAATTATGCAGAGCAATCTTAAATGATTTAAACATCTATGCTTATTGTTAGTGTCATCTATATGCCTGCCAATTAAGCACAGACTATCAAACGCTGCATTCTATGAATTGATAAGTCCCGGGATTAGCTTATAGTTATTATATTTCTCTTGTAGTTTAGTTATTTACTTATTATCACTTCATATCGTAAATCATTCATCCATCCCGTTTGCTTATAATCTTTGGGAAACTGGTCCCATTATCCCCAGTCAGAGCCACTATTCCAAACGGAAAAGGAGCTGCACTAAGTTCTGGACCGGGTGGTTTCCCCGATGTTGTTGCAACGAATTTCGGGGCATCAACACATACTGACCAAATATGGATCTGTTGCCCAAAAAGAATCAACCATCTAGACACACAGAAGTAGACATGAGCACTAGCACAATATCCATGTTATGACTTCACAGTGCTATCAAAGCTAGACGTCCCGTCGAGTCTATTCAATGGTCACCCTTCCAAAGCCCCTCGATGACCTTTCTCCTCTAGCAGTCGAAAACCAGAACATGGGAGGGCCAACAAAAATATTGAGCCGAAAAGAACACAACAACATACCAAACAACTCACCCAATATGATAATACTAATAAGAAAGTAACAATTAATGAGGGTATTGTAGGCCACCAACAACCGATTACACCCCAACCTTTAGTGAATTTTGTCATAGATGCACAACAAAAGTTGAAACCACCACAAACCTTGACTACCCTTAAGAGAATTTTCTTCAGAATGAGAGTGTATCCACAAACCAGGCCACACTCTCCACAGGAAAAGCGACAACATCAAATTACTAGTCAACATCATAATCAACAGATCAGAGAAATATTGGATCCAAATGCATTATATTGCATGGAGACCGTAAACTACCCACAAACCTAGAGCAGCTCTCCTTCGACGACACCTGGGGTTCCACCAGAAATTACCAACCTTACCGCACAAGAGATGAGAGATTCCTCCAAATGAACCAAGATCCCATATGAAAGAACAAAATCCCTTTGGAGAAGCCATAATACCAATCCCCAAGCACTCCACTGAATTCCAACTACTCCATGGCCCTAACAAGCTCGTGTGGCCTTCAATGCTCCAATCCACCACCCCACACTCTTAGCTCAATGCCCAAGATACTACATCAGTTACACAATGTCCGCTGCACAATATAACTACTAGAGGTGGATCTGGAGAGTTCGGCCACCCGCCATCCCATCGCATCACTTTATACTCCATCATTCCCTCACCTACAATGTGCCTTGTGGGGGAACTCCGAGGTGATCTAGCCAAGTGTTTGGTCACCCCTATGAGGGGAATCTTAAATAATAGATTTAAGAAAAATTTCAATATATACATTTTAATAATTATTATACATTTCCATTCATACAATTTATTTAGAATAATAAATAAAATATAATTTTTTTTATATGAGAGTAATAGTTCAATAGTTTTTTTAATGAAATTTACAATTTTATTGTTTTCATAATTTTATAATTGAAAATTATGCATATAATTCATACCATAAACACATTTTTATAATTAATATTAATATCTATATAACAAATATTTATTTCCAAAAAGTGATTTCATGATTTTCAAGTAATCTAAATACCTGATAAGAATTTCATAATAATTTTGAATGGCTAGACATTAAGGAGTATAATTGAAGCTTGATGCTAATGACTCAATTTTGAGGATTCAAACTCACAACCTCAACTAGGATTTTCTTTCAATTCACAACCCTTTGCTAAAAGCTCATGGAACCCGCATGTGGAGGAGGAAGTGATCCCTCCTTCAACATTGTTTCTTCTAGAAGGAACTTGAGGCAAAACATATGTAGGCCTAGCAGTTAGGATCAACCAAAATGAAACCAAAAAAACCCACCCATGGCTATGGAAGGGGAGAAAACAGAGAAAATGGGGCAAACCCAAAAAACCAACAAGGTAAAATTCTAGGAAACTCAAGAGTCTACCTCCGGTAATCAGAGAAACCCCCAACTTATGAGATTACATAAAAAAAAATAGGGGAGAGAATCCAAAACATGAAGGACTAGCCACTGATCTGCAAGTTTGTGGGAATATGGCTATAAAAAAGAACTCTTCTAGCATGGATTCAAAAAATTTCATAGATAAAAGGGGATATGGATCTAAAATTAGTCTCAAAGGGCTTCTTCGCTATTATTTTCAACAACGTTAAAGTTAGGGACAAGATATTTGAGGTCCAACGATAGGTTTTCAATGCAATATGGTTGTGCATGAGTCATTGGGTTGAAACATTTAACCTTAACAAGGAATATTTCAATTCAACCCTCATCTGGATTTGACTAGATTCATTGCTACAAGAGTTCTATGAACTAGATATTTTGGAGGGGATATAATGCCATAGGATCTTTCATGATGCTCCCAGAAACTACGAGACTAGGTCCGTACACATTTGTTGAAGCCCCGAAAATTGGGTCGACAACAAGGGGGATACCCACCCGGTCCGGACCTTGGTTGACAGCTCCTTATCCGTTTGGTATAGCGGGTCCGACTGGGGATAATGGGACCAGTTTCTGAATCTAAGGATGTGTGTGTGTGTGCAGAGTTAGATGTTGCTGATCTAAGAATACTTAAAGCTAATCTAATTCAAACTTTTAAACTAAATCTATGCTATTGTAATCTAATGAAAAACAACACATCTAATCTATGCTAACCTGGGGTGTATTTCTTCTATTATGCGATCTAAAAAGATTTCGAATAACAACTGGTAATAAAGATCATTCAGCTATCACAAGAATAGAAATCAATTAAGATGAACTACTTTGCATAAAAAGTTAGGCAAAACAGTTGTGAACAGCATATCGCATAATAAGTTATTCATATATCAGGCATAAATAAATGGTTCCACCGTACAAAAGTGCCAAATGGTAACTCACACATTCATGCAATAACATATAAACAACTAAAACTGTATATCACTTTAAGAATATAAGCAGAAATGGTCAAGAGATAAAAGTACCATTTATGACTGATTCTACTCATAAGCTTCAAGCAACAATGATTTATCTCTCCTTGCTCTAACATCTACTAAGAGTACAGAAGTGCAACATCAGTAGAAGATATTAAATGCAAACATTAATAAACCTTGATCCATCCATTCATCAAAACCCCCTCCGAGGGTGCAAAAGTGCATGTTCTGAGGACAAGTTTTTTGACAAATTTCTAGACCCTTCTCCAAATGCATGAGAAGGGTTTAAATACTGCTAACTAATTAACTTAATTACATAAATTTAGGATAAGGTTTAAATGACCGCCCTTCTTCTAAAGCAAAACTATTTCTAAAAACTGAATCTAATTCCTAACTATTTCTGCATTTGCTCCTTAAATGTTGCGAGCATTCAACGTTCGCCTGGGAAGAGTCGGCTGGTTGCCTTCTGCTTTTGTTTGAGTTACGCAAACAGAAATGACAAGCGTTGACACCACTTTTTAGTACACTAGAAGATATTTTTTGAGAATTATCTTCTGGTTGGGCGAATTTACTGCGTATATACTTGGCAACAACCCAAATTTCCCTCAAATTTCTTCGGCTTTTGCTATTTCAGTTTTCGGACGTGCGAATGACTAAGAAAGTTAGGGACTTTGCTTTCAGAAAAATTTTCTTAGCGATGCGTGATTAGCGCTAGGCGCTAATCGTGCATTGAAAGCTGCCTCTGTTCATTGATCCGAGCTTTTCTGGTGCGTTTTCCTTCTTTAGCGCCTTTTCCCTTTACCAGGTAGAAGTTTCAAGATTTTTTGTAAACATGCTGTTTTTGTGAGCTTTCTGACCCTGAATGTTGAATCACCTATTGAGCTCAACATCTGTTGAGTGACACTCTGGAATCTATGGTTCTGTCGCATGCGGCATCCGTTTATGTACGCATCTCTTCTCTGTTCCGCGAGCATTGACGCTTTCCTCTTTTCCTTAGATGTTTCCTGCTTTTCATTCCTGCAGTTCACAAAAAGGAAAAGAGTAATGATAATAAATACTGATACGAAAGCTCTAACCTCTATGAATGTATAAAATCATGACATCCATCGTGAACTGACTCTTTCGAAAAACACACAACTGTCCTTCACTGACACTTTGGCATATGTTCATTAATTTCCTTTAAGGCGCGTGCCTAATTTTGGTTTATAGAGAGCTTTTCTTGAATGTTGAGAGGAAATTTGCGATGGGCGATAGCAGCATCGCGTCATCGCATTACCTAGATGTGTCATCGCAAATTTTTTCAGATCGGATTATCGCAGATTGCGTTTATCGCAGATCGCGTTTATCTCAGATCGCGTTTATCGCAGATCGCGTTTATCTCAGATTGCGTTTATCGCAGATCGCAGATATCGCAAGATCGCAACATCGCGGATCGCATGAGTCATTAAATCATTGTGTGCTGCTTATGCGATATTGCGATATGTGACGTCGCACATCGGCCGTCGGAGATTTCTTAAGATTTTCATTTAAGAGCGCTTCGTAATGTGTGTGATGCGATGAATTTCGTGTCGCTTCTTCGTTGTTTTTATTATGCACATAAGGGGATGTTTTATCTTCTCCACGCGATGCGACATAATTTCAAGGAGTAGAATACAGAAAGTTTTATAAAATGTTTTTTGAATTTTTTATTAAGGGTCCCCATTTGCTTAGTGTTATTGCTAATACTAAACAAAGAGGGGGGTTGTTGGTGGCCACAACAATGGCGATTCACTGGGAAGAGCCAATTATATCTGCTTTTCTATTGAATCTTAACTTCCAAAACAGAAAAATTTTCATAAGTCTAAATTTTGTTATGGACAGATAGAGTACATTATTCCTTATCCTATTAATGATATTTTGTTTCAACCTTTTTCTATTCTAATTGTTTGCTTCCTCAGGTATGCTCTTGTACTTATATCAGCGACTACTTGGTCTTTTTTAAAGATAAAATAAAGTCTTCTCTGTGTGCTGGCTTTAAAATATGCTCATTTGTCGTAGGTAGAGCCTCTACTGCCAGCAGGCGTTCATAGCCTCGACAGGGTTACATGTTACCCAGCAATGATCCTTTATCCTGCTTAAGGTTATCTACAACTTTTCAAAGAAAAACCCATTTTGACACTTTTTCCCTTTTTTATTCTCAAAGAACAATGTCTTGGTTTGGTAGCCAAAATTATGACACAGTCATTCACTTGATTTACACTTTTGCTGAACAAGCTGGCTCATGATGAGACCCCTTGTCTTTTGATTGCAACAATCTTGAGCCGTTGCCTTGTTTTGGTGGACAGTATTGGCAAAGTCAGCAAGTTATAATATCTGTGATCATGATAAGCCGGCTCGTGATGAGACCTCTTATTCTTTGAGATATAGTGTTTCTCGGATTGTTCCTCTGAATGCTGCGATTTTCTTTAGCGGGGAGGAAGTCATTTTTTTTCCTTAAGAAAGCTCTGGACGACAATAATAGAGTTTGAAAACAGCAGTCTTACAGAGAAGCCTTATTTTGCTATTGATACCTTTCATTGTGCTGATATAAAACAATTCCTTCGCTAAAGGTTGCTTTCATAAAAAAAATTGAAGTTGAAACTAGTAGCATATCTAGGCTAAAGTTTTTAACTGTATCTGTCAATAATAAAAATCAGATTTTCAAAAAAATTTGCTACTTATACAAGCGAAAGCTCAAAATCTGAAAGAGAATTGGTGTATTTTCCACGAATACCTGTAGTAACCACTCCCAATTGGTTTTATTATGAAAAAGAAAAGAAAAACTATTCTACAAAATAGAAGAATAATCTTCTATGGAAAATATATTTTAAGGATTTGTCCATTAACAGGCAAAGAATCCCTTCTACCTGCTAAATCCTGCAACACAAACATTGATGGACCTATGACTTCAACAATCTGAAAAGGACCAAGCCACATCTTTTGAAATTTCGTATGTTTGCCCTTTTCTTCATGAACCTTATCCCATTTCAAAACTAAATCTCCCACCTGAAAATTTTTTCTGGTCATTATGCTTGAATCAAAAGAGGATTTTATTGGCGCTTGGTGATGAGCATGGGTTTTCTTAGCTTGTTCTCGTTGTTCTTCTAATTTAATTATTTCCATTTGTCTTAGTTGTATGGAGGAAGTAGATACTTCATCGATGTATTGTACTAAAGGCAAAGAGGGAATGACTAAGTGAGTTGGAAGAACCACTTCTTTCCCATAAACTAAATTTAAGGGAGAAGTGCCGACTGAAGCTTTCTTCGTTATTCTATCTGCCCATAAAGCATTTACCAAAGCTTTGTGCAAATTCTTTTGGTTCTGGTCAACTTTTCTCTTAATAATCCTGATTAGGTTTTTATTTGTTGACTCAGCTAACCCATTACCTTGTGGATAGTAGTTGGCTGAATATTTCAGTTTGAACCCTCTTTTAAGTGAAAACTCAGTCATTGCATTTCCAGAAAAGTATGATGCATTATCAAACATTAAATCCGTTGGCAATCCAAACCTAGTGATTATAAATTGATCTATGAATTCAATAATATTTTCAGAATTAGTTGTCTTGGGAGGAACTGCTTCTACCCATTTAGTAAAATAATCTGTTGTCGTGAGCATGTATCTATGCTGCTTAGAAGAGTGAGGAACGATCTCACCTATTATGTCCAAGCCCCACTGATTGAATGGTTGCTCGATGTTTACCGGCTGTAGTGGCAGGGACGGCTTCTTTTGTCTTCCAACAGTTGTTTGGCAGACTTGACATTTCCTTACGTAACTGTGTGAGTCTTTGAACAGCATAGGCCAGTAATATCCGGCACGTAAGATCTTATGTGCAGTAGCATCTCCATCATAGTGTCCGCCTGCTGGTCCGTCGTGGAGTTCCTGCAAAACTTTTTCAGCTTCATTTTTCTCAAGACATCTAAGAAAAACAGAATCATAATTCTTTCTAAAAAGAACATCATTTATGAGCTGATATTGTTTAGCTTTCAATCTCAGAGCTCTTTTCTTAGTGTGATCTAGGTGTGATGGAGCATATCCATTCTTAAGATAATAAATGATGTCAGCATATAATGGTTCTGCATCGTTTAGGCTTACCTCATTCAGTTGTACCTGTTCAGATGAATTTTCGGAAATCTGCGATGCTCCGGCCAACATTTTGCAGAAGCCTTGACCTCTTACAATGTTTGCTGGCTTGATCTCAAGGTCGTATTCCTGTAAAGCAGTGATCCAATTTGCTCTTTTCTCACCCACATCCTTCTGTACTAGAAGATTTCTTACCGCTGGAAATGGTACTATGATCTTAGTATGGGTTTTAAGTAAGAAAGGTGTGAAATATTTGATCGCTTTGAAAACATCATATGCATGTTTCTCCATGTCTGAATAGTTGAGTTCAGCACCTTGTAAATTCGAGCTAAAAAATGCGATTGGAGCTTCCACTTTTCCTTGATTTGCTTGAGTTAGAATCGCAGCATATGATTTCTCTGAGGCAAATATGTATAAGATAAAAGATTCTGAAAAATTTAGGGTTGCTAAAGATGGAGCATTAATGATAGTTCGTTTGATCAGGTTGAATGCTTCACGTTCATCTTGACCCCATTTAAAATTTGAATTCTTTTTAATCATGGTTTGCAAAGGAGACACAATTCGTGAAAAATCTGGGACAAATCTCTTTACAAAATTGATTTGACCAAGGAAAGATTGCATGGCTTTTTTATTATGAGGTAGGGATATTTCAGAAATTTCTTTGATTCTGTCAGGCTCGATGTGAATACCAGATTTTGACACTATGAATCCTAGAAGTTTCCCTTCACTTAGTGTGAAAAAAGATTTCTTTGGGTTAAGTGAAATCCCATACCTTAAACATCGTTGAAAGATCTGTTTTAAGTCTCTGAGATGGTCACTTCACTTCTTGGAGTACACTGTTATATCATCCAAATAAATTACTACAGATTTATTGACTAATCCCTTGAATGAAATGTCCATGGCTCTCTGAAATGTAGCACCTGCATTGATCAAACCAAATGGCATCTTCGGATATGCGTATGTGCCCCATTTAGTTCTGAATGTGGTTTTCAAGTGATCATCGGGATGTACTAGCACTTGATTATATCCTGAAAATCCATCCAAGAAAGACATCAGTTCTGAGCCTGCTACTGCCTGTAATATCTGCTCCATAGGTGGGAGAGGAAAATTGTCTTTTTGATAGGCTTTGTTAAGATTCCGAAAATCGATACAGATTCTAATATCTTCGTTTTTATTTCTAACGGGTACCATATTGGAGACCCATTTGGAACGTCTGACGGGGAAGATTATTCTGGCTTTTAATAACTTATTTAGCTCGGTTTTTATATGATTTTCTAAATTGGGGTGGATCTTTCTCAGTTTCTGTTGGACAGGCTTTTCGTTGTCAATCATAGGGATAGTATGCTGAATGATAGAAGTGTCGTACATCTTCAGCTCATCGTAATTCTAGGAAAAGACATTTTTATATTGTCTCAAAAGATGAATATACGCTAGTTTTTCTTCAAGCGCTAAGACGATGCCTAGATTAACGTTTTGTGGTTTATCATCGGTTCCTAGGTTTACTAATTCGTAGTTTAGAGTTGAACTGTAGAGCTTTGAATTGGCAGACCTTTTGAACCGATTTTTCAAATCATATAAGTCTTCTAACTTAACCACCGATTTAGGTATAGAATTATCAGTGCCATTTTGTTGTATTTGTCGATCGTGATGGTCTTCGTCAATTATCTGATTGGAATAGGATCCTTCGGAAGTAAGAAAATTTACAATATCGGGATCGTCATTGAATACTCTCCAATTTGTAATGTTGTCAGGGATGGATGGTCTAAAGATTAATTCTATTGAGAATCTATCTAGACTAAACTCTTCGGAGGGAATAAGCCTAGAGGCTACGTTAGCCAAAAGGTCTGCACTTGCGTTTTGGAGTCTCGGGATTGACTAAATATTGAATGCTATGAAATGCTCAGTCAGATCTTGCACCAAAGATTGATAGTGTTTTAAATGACTTGATAGGCAATGAATAGTGTTACGTACCTGTTTGACAACAATCTTAGAGTCTCCGAAGACTTGAAGATACTTGACGTTCAACCCGATTGCTTTGTATAGGCCTTGCACCAAGGCCTCATATTCTGCTTTATTGTTTGTGCAATCGAATTCGAGTCTGCACGTAAGCATGGTCTTATTTCCTTTTGGACTAATCAGAACGCATCCTGCTCCTGCTCCTTCGTTAGATTTAGAGCCATCAAAATATAATTTCCAAAACAAAGATGTATTTATAGGTTTATCTACAAAATTAACACACTTTGAATTATCAGTTTGGGAAACATTTTTGACTTGGGACAAAACTAAATTTTCTAAGTAAGGTGATGTATGAGCATTGAAATTGCCGAGAAAAGAATCTACCGAGTAATTTTCTATGATACTGCTGTTATACGCTACTGCTTCATTTTATCCCTCCAATTCCGTTACTATGTACTTCTAGTGTAACTCTCGTTCAACCTTTATTTGATTCGGTTTACCATTGTAGGGTAACCACATGTCTGACCAGTCGGTTGAAAAGTATCCATGGAGTTTCTCGGACCAATCCCTGCTAAGAATCAAGCCATTGAATTCTGGGATATCAGCCACTAGAATGTCAGTAACTTGACATACCTTTGGGTTGGATGACAATCTTATGGTTACTTGATTAAGTTCACCAATCACTTCGACTTGAGATCGATCAAGCTGAACTATGCGCACTGCGGATTTTTGTGGTTGAACATTTAACTTGGCACATATTGATCTGGGTAAAATATTCGTTGAAGCACCAGAATCTACCAAACAATTGTGCACATTTTTATTGAAAATTTCATAAGTGAGAAGGAAAGGGGGAGTGTGAGACCTTGATCTTCCTCCAATCAAGGCGATGTCATTTGGATCAATCCTATTGATCGTGTTGGTTGGAGGTCTTCCCATGTTGTGGGAAGCTACAGCTGTAGGCAAAGATGTAATAGGCACGGCATGTAATTCTTTCATCATTATCTTCTGTTGATGTTTCAATTTTCTCAATTCGTAAAGGGTAATATTAGCCCTAGTCTTTTTCATGTCGTCAATAATATTGTATTCCATTTCATCCGAAATTATTAGTGTTTTTGATGGAGTGGTCTGATTTGATTGGATCGGGTTAGGTTGAGTCGCTTTAGTGGTCGTTTTTTTTGTTGCGACTTTATCTTTTATTGCAGAGCTTGTGCTCTTCTGCTTAGGGGCAGTTTGGGGAGGATCAAGTTGATTTTTTCTTCGTGTGCTAACCGAAAATGCTTCTTGATCTTCTTCTTGTGGGAGGATGAAATCTTACATTCCGTGTAATTCCACAACTTCTTCGTCATCAGTCTGCCCTTCAGTGGTATTCTCTTCTTCTTCCTCTTCTTCGGATTCGATATTTGAAATAGCATTGGGTGGTTTCACATCCATTGAAGGACCTCTTTTAAAAGCTCTGTAGGGCTTTTTCGAAGAAGTTTCTGCTACTTGTTTTTTTATGTCAATCATCTCATTGGACACGGTTTTTAATACTTTTTGCAATCCTTCCAAATCGAAAGGGTCTTTCGTTTGTTTCTTCTTGGAGTCTTCCTTGAAGGTGACTTTTTTAGACTTGCGTTCCTCTATCGCAGATCTCTTTTCCAGGGCTATTACGCGTCCCTCTATTGCTATCGCCTCTGTCAAGTTTTCAACTAAGGTTGTTTTATTTGCCCTATCCACGAAGATTGCTAAGTTTGATGGTAAGTTCGTAATATACAATTCACATCGTACTTCTTCGCTGGGTTGGGAAGCAGTGGGAATTTTGTTGAGGATCTTGTTGAACTGTAAATTGAAATCTTTTATGGGTTCTCTAGCCTCAGCTTTAAGATTGGATAGGTCATTCATTAACATTGTCGTTGATCTGTCATCACCAAACTTGGTAAGGAATTGACTTTGGAAAATGTCCCAACTTGTGATTGACCCGGAGGGTAATGAAAAGTACCATGACCCGGCTGTTCCTTGCATTGTATAGGGAAAAAGCTGAACAACGGCATCTTCGTTAGTAACTCCGTTGAGATTGACAAAAAGCATGAAATTATTTATGTGTTCTTCAGCTAGCATGCCTGCTTCTGGATTGAATTTGGGTAGCCATTTCTCAGGATGGGCCGATATTTGACTCAAAGGTGGAGGCATTAAAACTGCCCCAGGATTATTCCATGGAGACTGGGCCATTGTTGAGTTGCTAGTGAATGAAAGTGCAGAAGATGATCCCTGTGGCTGGGAAGATGAGGACACTATGATCGTAGATGATTGAAGAGGAGTTGTGGGAGTTCCAATAAGAGGATGGATGATGGTTTGGAATGAAGATGTGGGTGGCTGACTTCACGGTGAGGGAGTTGAAATGGACGATGTAGATGAAATAGTCTCACTGTCAGACTCTTGTGGTGTTTTCCTCGCTCTTTTCCTGGTGGGGAGAGGCAATTCAGTTGGCTGGATGCCAAATTTTTCACTCTTTAATCTGGTCAGGGGATGAGCAGGATTGTACTGCGAAGTCACGCTGCTTTGAGATTTATCAGACCTCTGAGTAGAAACGGAAAATCCCTGGAGTTTGTGAATCAGAGTTTGAACTTCAGGGGGTTCAATGGTAGATTGGTCTGAAATATTAGGTTGTGTAGCAACTGTTGATACTCGAGCGACTTCTGACTCTGGATTTAAGCATACTCGGGAAGTCGGGGGAGTTGATGAGGGTGATTTTCTCTCAGAATGGTATTTAGATTTTGATTTACGTGCCATTCATAGTTCGGGCCCTCCTTCTAGCGCCAAATACGTTGAAGCCCCGAAAATCGGGTTGACAACAAGGGGGATACCCACCCGGTCTGGACCTTGGTTGGCATCTCCTTATCCGTTTGGTATAGCGGGTCCGACTGGGGATAATGGGACCAGTTTCCCAATCTAAGGGTGTGTGTGTGTGTGCAGAGTTAGATGTTGCTGATCTAAGAATACTTAAAGCTAATCTAATTCAAACTTTTAAACTAAATCTATGCTATTGTAATCTAATGAAAAATAGCACATCTAATCTATGCTAACCCGGGGTGTATTTCTTCTATTATGCGATCTAAAAAGATTTCGAATAATAACTGGTAATAAAGATCATTCAGCTATCACAAGAATAGAAATCAATTAAGATGAACTACTTTGCATAAAAAGTTAGGCAAAACAGTTGTGAACAACATATCGCATAATAAGTTATTCATATATCAGGCATAAATAAATGGCTCCACTGTACAAAAGTGCCAAATGGTAACTCACATATTCATGCAATAACATATAAACAACTAAAACTGTATATCACTTTAAGAATATAAGCAAAAATGGTCAAGAGATAAAAGTACCATTTATGACTGATTCTACTCATAAGCTTCAAGCAACAATGATTTATCTCTCCTTGCTCTAACATCTACTAAGAGTACAGAAGTGAAACATCAGTAGCAGATATTAAATGCAAACATTAATAAACCTTCATCCATCCATTCATCAAAACCCCCTTCGAGGGTGCAAAAGTGCATGTTCTAAGGACAAGATTTTTGACAAATATCTGGACCCTTCTCCAAATGCATGAGAAGGGTTTAAAAACTGCTAACTAATTAACTTAATTACATAAATTTAGGATACGGTTTAAATGACCGCCCTTCTTCTAAAGCAAAACTATTTCTAAAAATTGAATCTAATTCCTAACTATTTCTGCATTTGCTCCTTAAATGTTGCGAGCATTCAACATTCGTCTGGGAAGAGGCGGCTGGTTGCCTTCTGCTTTTGTTTGAGTTACACAAACAGAAATAGCAAGCTTTGGCACCACTTTTTAGTACACTAGAAGATATGTTTTGAGAATTATCTTCTGGTTGGGCGAATTTACTGCGTATATACTTGGCAACAACCCAAATTTCCCTCAAATTGCTTCTGCTTTTGCTATTTCAATTTTCGGACTTGCGAATGACTAAGCAAGTTAGGGACTTTGCTTCCTGAACAATTTTCTTAGCGATGCTCGATTAGAGCTAGGCGCTAATCGCGCATCGAAAACTACCTCTGTTCATTGATCCGGGCTTTTCTGGTGCGTTTTCCTTCTTTAGCGCCTTTTTCCTTTACCGGGTAGAAGTTTCAGGATTTTTTGTAAACATGCTGTTTTTGTGAGCTTTCTGACCCTGAATGTTGAATCACCTATTGACCTCAGCATCTATTGAGTGACACTCTGGAATCTGTGGTTCTGTTGCATGCGGCATCGGTTTATGAAGGCATCTCTTCTCTGTTCCCCGAGCATTGACGCTTTCCTCTTTTCCTTAGATGTTTCCTACTTTTCATTCCTGCAGTTCATGCAAAGGAAAAGAGTAATGATAATAAATACTGATACGAAAGCTCTAACCTCTATGAATGTATAAAATCATGACATCCATCGTGAACTGACTCTTTCGAAAAACACACAACTGTCCTTCATTAACACTTTGGCATATGTTCATTAATTTCCTTTAAGGCACGCGCCTAATTTTGGTTTATAGACAACTTTTCTTGAATGTTGAACCGAGGAAATTTGCGATGGGCGATAGTAGTATCGCGTCATCACATTACCTAGATGTGTCATCGCAAATTTTTTCAAATCGGATTATCGCAGATCGCAGATCGCGTTTATCGCAGATCACATTTATCTCAGATTGTGTTTATCGCAGATCATAGATATCGCAAGATCGCAGCATCGGGGATCGCATGAGTCATTAAATCATTGTGTGCTGCTTATGCGATATTGCGATATGCGACGTCGCACATCGGCCATCGGATATTTCTTAAGATTTTCATTTAAGAGCGCTTCTAAATGTGTGTGATGCGATGAATTTCGCGTCGCTTCTTTGCAGTTTTTGTTATGCACATAAGGGGATGTTTTATCTTCTCCACGCGATGCGACATAATTTCAAGGAGTAGAATACAGAAAGTTTTATAAAATGTTTTTTGAATTTTTTATTAAGAGTCCCCATTTTCTTAGTGTTATTGCTAATACTAAACAAAGAGGGGGGTTGTTGGTGGCCACAACAACATTGTATGTCAGGTTATGTGTATATCTAGACCTACCCAAAGCCTTGTCAGGAAGTATCAACATCATCTATCACGATCATGTATGGAATAAGCCATAGAATATGAACAATTTCCATTCCACTATCACAAATTCAATGAATATGGGAATTTATTAAGAGAATTCTCTCATAATCAAATATTAAAAATAACACATGAAGAATAACAAGGAGATGAGAAAGGGTTTACAAAGGTGACATATAGGAAAAAGGCAGCCAAAATAGGAACAACATACCCCTATTCCTTAGGGGAACCAAAAAACAACATAGTTTCAACTGATATGTAAACTACTGTGGATATTCCACTGAAGCGTTCATTGCAACAAATGTGATAATAATATATTAAATTTCTATTTTTTTACACAATTACAGTTTTATTAAACTTCTACGTCTGTAAATTTACTGTAATTATTCCACGCATGTGAATGGAAATTATGAATAAAATTAGAGAATGACAAAATAATCTCTCACACACACATAAGACACAATATATGCTTTGGGAAACCCTTTCTGGAGAAAACCTAGTTGGAAGGTGGGGTCGCTTCACTATTTTCTTTGTTTGGAAAAAAAGGCAAACAGTACAAAGAAGTAATTCCTATGACCTGGAGGTTGCTACAGTGCACATATACTCTAGTGTGTTCTACCTCCTATCTCTTCTGGATATCTTTTCTGAACTATGTAACAAAATT
Organism: Pinus tabuliformis; assembly: GCA_031772625.1. NCBI lineage: Eukaryota > Viridiplantae > Streptophyta > Pinopsida > Pinales > Pinaceae > Pinus > Pinus tabuliformis. The sequence continues at coordinate 1,061,417,818 of CM062811.1, read as the reverse complement.
CTCTCAAAATAATGGAATGCCTCTTCTTTCTATTGGCCAAGTTATAACACACCCCAATAGCCAACTAGTGTTCAAGTTTGACTACATCAAATATTAACTAGAGTTACAATATAAAATCTTCCAAAGTATTTTACATTAAAAACATGTGCTAGCCCCTTTTCGATTAATAATGGGGGTTGATGCGATGTCCTCCCAAACTATAGGTGTGAAAACAGGAAGGTCAACTTCTGAGTGGCATAACTTTTACATACAGGCTATGATTTATGCACTTCTTACGCCATTGGAAAGAGCTTTGTGTGTAAAAAAACATGAAATGATGAAAAAATGATGCGACAATGTCCCCCCCTCCCAAAAGTGCCAATTTGATGCCTCAAAAAATTCCCAGAAGGTTGGTAAAAATAGCCCCATGAGCTAATTCCTCCACTTTTTCCACTCTGAATGCATTGAGATGGAATAAAAAAAATATAATGATCCAATCTGGATCATCAACCCTTCAAGTAGAAGAATAAATGTAGCAAGATCAAGAATAGGGAAAAGAAAAGAAGAAATACGAAGGGAACATCTAAGAAAATGCTAAAGGAAAGAATAGACAAAAAATAAACAAGAAAAACCAAAACAAAGAAAAATCGAAGAAAACATGGAGATGATTGAAGATGAGCAAGAGGAAAGAGAAATCAAAGAACTAGAGGGCCCAAATTTAAAAATGTGGATCTCTAGAAAATAGTGCAAGAAAGGAAAATGAAAGATCGAGTCAGCATTCTAGAAAAATAAGTGCATCTAATAGTGAGGGTCTACTTCAAGAAAAAAAATAAAAGCAATAAAACAACCCTCACGTAACAATTAAAATCCTAGTCATTCTTCTTCCCTAGTGATTAAGAATAATATAAACAAAGTCATTCAAAAGGAGCTAAGGATGGGAAAAAATGGGGCATAAAATCTAATCAACAATTAATTTGATAAATGCAGGATTACCTAGTAAATTCTAGTAGGGTTAGAGAAATGATGGAGTCATTCATACCTTCTCAGCCTCTATCCCAATGCAAATAACATCATGGAACATGAGGGGTCTCAATGGAAAAACCAAAGAAAGACTCCTGAAAAAAAAGAAAAAAAATCCTATATTGTCATGTTGCAAGAAATCAAATGCTCAATTAATACTCTGCAAAATATTTCTTGGACAGTATAGAAAACCTATTAAATAATTGTCAGTTATGCCATAAGAGCTTCAAGAGGCATTTCCATATTATGGAACTAAAAGAAATTAACTCTACAAAACTTATTACCCACACAAAACACCATCATTGCTCAGTTACAACCTTTTGGATTTCCCGTGAAAGGCCATATCACTAATGTCTATCGCCCCACTTCTTACCGAGAGAAGAAATTCTTTATACAAAGCCTTAAAAATATTGAAAAAATAGTTAGTGACCATTATTGAATTCTCGTTGGGTGTTTCAAAGTGATCAAATCTCTACAAGAGAAAAAGGGAGGAACCAAAAAATTAGAAGAAGAATCCCAACATCTCACATATTTCATACAATTTTCAAAATTGGTAGATTTGGAAACCAAAAATGGTATATTTACTTGGAACAATATAAGTGGAGGATATCCTCAAGTATCTTCAAGTTGGATTGATAATTAATCTCAGAAAAAACTTCTTCTATATTCTTTAAGTCTACATGCTACATTTTTTCCATGTCATGGCTCAGAGCATAGACCATTGACCCATTCAACTATTTATAGACTAGGCCACGATATTAAAAAGGAGACCCTTTTTCTTTGAAGCATTTTGGATTAGATACATTTCTTTAAAAAATAACATAGACAAATGGTGGAAACAAGTAGATACAATAGAGGTAGCTCCATTTATAAATTTCAACAAAATCTAAGTGTCGTAATTCAAAATTTTAAAATGTAGAACCTACAGTAATTCAATAATATACAAGAAAGAAAAAAGGGCTGCAGCATGAAATGCAAATAATCTAGTAGGAAATCATGGAAGAAGGAAGAAATGAGGATATAATAAATAAATAAATAGATATGCGAGTGCAACTGGAATAAAGGATACAACCATAAGTTATATTATGGAAAAAACGTCCACGGTTCATTAACTAAAGAAAGGAGAAAGGAAATAAAATGTATTTCCAAAAATCCATGATACAACACATCAATAGAAATAGAATTATTAGCCTAAAAAGGTAAAATCAAAATCTGGAGGGGCGAAAAAATATAACTCAAGAACTCATTAGTGATTTTAAAAATATGCTAACTGAACCTATTGCATATAGGAGAAAAACAATAGGGAAAATGATTGCTCATTTTCGAAACATAATTAGTAAGGAACATAATGAAATGCTAATGAGAAAAATCATGAAAGAGAAAGTGGATAAAATAATTATGGATATGCCCAAAAATAAGGCCCGAGGCCCAGATTGATTTACACTAGAATTTTCTCAAGAACGTTGGGATATAATTGGCAAATATGTGGCTCAATTAGTGGGAAACTCCAGAAATTGAAATTCCATTGTTATAATGTTGTGGGGAAAAGTATCCGATGCGGATGACACTAACCCTTTCTAAAGGTGACAGTCTTTAGCAACAACTGAATGATAAAGTTTTCATGTTCCACTTTATGAAAGTACAGAGAGAATGGAAAGAGGGTCAACCAACCTGGTGTCTTGCGCTTAGTTGATCCTTGTCCTTCTCTCTTTGTATCCTGCTCCCAACTCTTTGCTCTCCTAGCCGATCCAGCTACACACAGAACCTGCACAACAAAAGAGAGCAAACTACAAGATACAAGCACTCATAATTGAAGCATGGATTAGGTTGCATCAAATATACATGTAAACACAAAGCATCTATGTAAAACAAGTATATAGGAGAACATGCAAACTTTATTGATAGAAAGTAGCAGGGTTCCAGAGGAAGTTACAACCAATGATGTTGGCTCCAATCCAGCAGCACCTCCTCGGTAGCAAGAACTCTCTTCTTCACCTCTAGTAAAACAATCACCCAATAATCCTGGCGGTATACCAACAGCACCTCCTTGCTTATACAAAATTCCAGCCTCTATAGACCTCATAGAAGAGCTCTATATATAGGAGAGAAGAGGAAAGGATGAGTCAGCTTGAGACTGACATAAAGCTGCCTTGTGTCCTCTCCCTCTTCAGTTCCTGTGTCCACTTGGAGATCCTTGCTTACACATGGTGATCAAGTACCTCTTACTCATCACAGGGCGAATCTCATGAACCAAGTGTCAGTTTGGAAGCTTCCTGGGCAATTGACACCTTGCAGGATGACTGTGCCACTTGGCCAATCTCGCCCAGCGTAGGTAGCCTTCATAGTTTTTGACTTCCAGCGCAGGTACAGAGTGGGACAGTTGCATTACAGCGCAGAAGCTCAGTTAAGCAGCTGACATGATCCAAAATAAGCCTGTTCTGAAGTGTTTTCAGGTGGAGAACTGATTGGAAGTGCTGTTGGTTGATGACCTTGTTCTTTTAGGGGTAAGAACAACATGTTTAGGGACTGAGGATCCCTGTAATTATCGACATTCCCTGCTCCTTGACGCGAGGCACAAAAATGTCTATAACAGTTGCCCCCTAAAGTATGAGGTCGTTAATCGGGTGAAATGCTTTAGCTAGAGGGTCCGAAGTTCGTTCCAGTGCTGAGGAGAGTGCCCTGTAATACAATACAATACAATACATTATCTTTCATTCAATTTCATGGTCTAGCTGAGGCGGGCATTCCCATGCTCAGCTTTTATAAATACATTTTGATACATATGACAGACGATCGTCTAATGATAGACTGATAATCTTCCGCTGAAATTATCATCCTTTGATAGGATGATCATTTGCTGCAATGATGTACATGGAAAATGTTTTTATATTTCCTGAATATATATCGCAGCCCGGATGGATGAAACTAGATCCGGGGTCTTCAAACTCGTTCGATCTTCACTCTAAGTACAAGTCGATCCATGTGAGAATTTCGCTGAAGTCGAACATGGAAAGACATCGCTTGATTATCGGTCAATAATGAAAACCGTTAACAAGCGCGAGAGGAATCACCAATAATGACAATGATCCTCAAGGTACTGCAGTACAATTCACGTGGCGTGAATAGAGGACTTGGTGTCGAATGCCATGCAAAATCTTCTGGTCGAAGGTCATTGAGGTATACTTATCGCCGGAAGTGAGAAACTTGCCATTGAGGCATGCAAGCTTCAAAGTACTGATGGGGGTGTTCCTAGATCAACTTCTTGGATAATGAGTTGATGTCGACAAGAAGCGATTCGTCAAAGGAGGGCCTTAATGAATCCCAGATCAATGACACGGAACGGAGCTAATGATTTAGTGGAGGTGGAAACAAACTGTGACATATGATTGAGGGTGGCGATCATGAAATGGATGAAGGATAATGTATGGCAGTGGATGGGACACGGTTGACACTTTCAGAATGACCCCTCTTGAACATACAACGACACTGATGCGATGGATTGGTAGCATTACCCCAAATGGATGGTGTGGCGAGGACCATGGTGATGAGACCGGTGAATGAGACAACCCAACCCGATGTGGTACGGAGGAAAAGTGTCATGTTCAAGAGTGACTTGCTACCTCTAAACTTTGATGTTCTCCCAATTTTTCCCCAGTCATTTCTGACCAATACCTCTTTATTTTTGTCAAGCTTGAGGAGGATAACATATGCTTGTTCTATAACCTGCCCTTCGGGCAAGCCCATCGCTAAGATTTAACGAGCCTAGCGATAGGGAAACTCGTTCTCGTCTAAAGACAAGTTTGTCGCTATTTAATCATTTTAACGAGTCTAACGACAAAGAAAACTCGGTCCTTTTCATTTTTAGAGAGTCTGAAAAGGTACAGAAAGTCAACTCCATAGTTCCTTTTTCGTCATCTAATCCCTTAAGTCCGAAAAAGTATAAAACAATACAGAAGGGATGGCTGTTCGATACTTTTACGAGCTGAACAAGACAAGCGCTCGATCTTTTTGTGCAATAATCCCTCAGGTCCAAAAAGATTAAAATCTAGAGGAGAGATAGCGTTCTGGTTGTTTAACGAGCTAGAAGGCCAAAACTCGGCAAACTTTTCATATTTTACGAGTCAGTGAAAAGAGCTCAAAGAAGACTCGTCTTTCGAGGAACGAGTGATAAACAGGGATAGCTACAGATTCCAGGTACAAATTGGAATTTTCCAATCACGGTAATGTCACGAGGGTGGCTAGGTGAAATCACTCTTTGCAGATGTTCCTCAAAAGGGGTAAACACACATATGGGGGTGAACGATCGGCCAAATGACGGTGGAGGTGATGGATAAAAACACGACCAAGGTTTTTAAGGCTAATAGCTTTACGATCGCAATGGTTGTTTACCGGGATAGGTTCATTTTTTAATGAGCTTGGACTCTGCTAGAAACTCTGCTCACACTTTTCTATTTTTTAACGAGCATAAATTCCGTGGTAAAACTGCTCGATTCATGGTCAAATTTAATTTTTTACTTTCATTAGCTTTTTCTCTTTTCAAATGTAGTACTTCATTATCAATTGCTGCAACAAATTTTGTTAGAAATGGATAATAATTGCATGAAAATGAGAATATAACCCTAATATTTAACTTTAAACGATGTAAAAAGTCATAAAAAGGGGTTTTTACCTCTCATTTACCATTTCATTTGCATTTTGCTTGTTGGAGCTCTGGAGGTGCCTCTTCTTCCTTGATTTTCACCAGCTGATTCCAGGAGATTCTGTGGACGATTTTTGGCGCCGTTTGGACCAGGTAGGAGCTAAACCTTAGCCCTTCACTTTCATGGTTTCCTTTTTCAGTTTCATGCCTGTTTTTCAGTGTTTATGGGCCCCAGGGGTTCCATCAGGGCGCCCTGGCATCAGCGCAGGTTCCCCTTTCGAAACCTGCGCTGTATTCCAGTCAGCCTTGAGGCAGACTGCGTTACAGAGCAGGGGGAACACTCTCTGCCTGCGCTGGGCCTAAAAAGACTGAGTTTGCATGAGTTTTTTGATGATTTTTCGCCAGATTTTCATCAAATTCAGGAACTTACTCATTCTCTTGTTTGTTTGCAGGGAACTTCTACCAAAATGTCCCTTACATGGCGAGAACGAGAACATGAAGCAGAGGACATGGTTGCACTCCATGACCCAGTCACGGTGAACGCACTTCGGAACTGTGGACTGCTGAAGTTCTTCCGTATCTCTAGTATGAGAGCACAGATATCTTTACTGCAGTATATGCTTGATGCTTGGGATCCTGTTAACCAAGTATTCCAGATTAGGGGGAAAGCCATCCCCTTGACCATAGAGGACATGTACTTCTTGACTGGATTGTCAAGGCGGGGTGCCCCCATTTCTTTGTCAGGTACGGTCCGAGGGACCAATTCCACCAGGGATTACATTCGCCAGTATTGCAGGGAAGGTTCACAGCCGAGTAAAGACGGCAAGATCAACATCCGTGATATCACTGACAGGTCTCTCAGGTCCATTCTGTTCACCATTGGTAGGATGGCAGGCAGTGCAAATTTGCATGTTTCCAACAGGTCTTATATGCAGTACGCTTTGGAGTGTCTCCAACCGAAAGTGTTTAACTGGTGTGATGCAGTACTGGTACAGATGAAAAGTCAATTGACCAAGGTAAAGGACGGAGGGCTGAAGAACTTTGGATTTGGTTCTATCTTGACTGCCTTTATCTTGGAGAAAGTCCCATTGATGCAACCTCAGTATATCATGCTTGATTTGCCTTCTCCGACCGAGCCACGCATGCAGAGGTGGGTTGATCATATGTCCCGGCATGCTGGTCAACCTCATATTACTTTTACTGAGTCCTTCTTTAGGTGGTTCGAGCGTCAGGAGATGGCATTCTCTGAGTATCCATATGTGGGTATGGACTACCGAGGTGATCCGGACTTGGTGCTTCCGGATGGTGAGCAATGGGGCGCTATAGGTAAAATCTCTGACCATGTCACTGTTTATTGTTTTTTATTCATGATGTTACTGTTCAAAACTGATCGAACTCTTGGGTGCATGCAGATGTTGGTCCTGTTCGTCCAGTAGCTCGTCCACGGTCGCCAGTTGCTGCCCCAGCAGCAGAGCCTGCTAGGAGAGTTGTTATCCGCGACCTTGGTGATTCTGAGATACTTGCAGCTGTGCAGGAGCAGGTGGAGAGCCTTACTCGTGGTCTTCCGGATGTACAGATTGACGAGTTACCTTTACAGTTGCAGCGACACACCATCGGTGTGCCTAGATGATGGACTCGTCTCTTGCGCATGATTGCACAGACCGTGACGTACTTTCATGAGCACCACTAGGCTAGGGTGCCCCCTAGCATCTTTTTGAGTTTTAGGTCATATGACCAATTTTGTTTTGACTTCAGCACATTATGTATGAACTATAAACAGCTTTATATATATATTTTGATTTTCGGAGTTTATTCTGGTTTATTTGTGATCCACTTGCATAGCACCGATGCATCTCTTTTTATATATGTCGTAGATGTCTATCTAATACATAGTTTGCTAATGAATCTGTTAATGTGTTCAAGTTTCTGGAAATATGTTGGTATTGGATTGAATCAAACTCCCTTTCCAAAATCTTAACCCTTAGAAACATTCGATAAATAGCTGGATTGCGGACTGAATATATACCACTGAGTTGTAGTACCACAAGCTGTGAGTCTAGCCTAACAATTAGTTGGCGTATACCATGGGAAATGGTATCAGAGAGGAGTTCAATCAACGCACTATACTCAGCGATATTGTTTGTTGATCGACCAATACACACACCTCTGAAACTCACTAACTCGCCGCTTGGATCAAAAATGGCCCAGGCTGCGGAGGACAAACCCCGCGTACTACGACTCGCACCGTCGGCATATCCCACATATGTTTCAGAATAATTCGACATCTGCAACAAACGAGAAGGGCAGATTACTTAACCGAAACAAACATTTTAGCGAAAACCAAATACAACAAAAGCACTCAGGTTACTATTTAAGCATAGTAACGCTTGAGGTACAACCCGTTACGGGGTTGCGCCAGTGGTATTCCGTCATAATCCATTAACTCGTAGGCTCCTTTTGCTAACACCCTTTTAACAATATAAGGACCCATCCATAAGGACTGAAATTTCCCTGCTCCTAATTTATCGGATTCTTGGTCGTAAAGCAAAACCAAGTCACCTTCAGAGAAGATGCGCGGTTTGATATTCTTATCGAACTGTGCTTTGACTCGTTTCTTATGAGCCTCGTTTGCCAAAGCGGCGTCACGACGGTTTTCATCCAATTGGATCAATTCAAAGAAACGAGCCTCTTCTTCTGAGGTTCCGGGGAGGAGGTCAATTGCGAGTTTAAGAGACGAAATTTCGCACTGGATCGGTAAAACTACCTCCAGGCCATACACCAATTGGAATGGTGTGAACCCAGTGGCGTTTTTTACCGAGGTTCGGTAAGCCCATAGTGCTGAGTACAGGATTAAGTACCATCTTCTCTTGTGAACCCCGATCATCCTTTGCAACATACGCTTCAGGACCTTGTTGATTGCTTCAACTTGTCCGTTGGCTTGTGGATAATATGGGGTAGAGCTGTCGTGAGATAGCCCTAGTTTGGCAGTTAATTCAACCATCATGTGATTGCGAAAATGCGATCCATGATCTGTCACTATAGCTTGCGGAACACCGAACCTGGCGACTACATGATTGAAAAAGAAAAGGGCAGCTGTTTCACCAGTGTTATCCAATGTAGGCATCGCCTCGGCCCATTTCGTAAAATAGTCAACAGCGACTATAATATACCCATGCCCCCCGGTCGAGGTGGGGTTACATTGCATGAAATCGATGCCCCACTTGGCGAAGGGCCCAACAGCAACTATCGGCTGTAAGGGTGCGGGTGGTCTTCTGGTTTTGCTATCAAAGATCTGACATGCATGGCAACTTCTGACGGCTATTATGCAATCTTTAAACATAGTTGGCCAGAAATATCCTGCTCGTAAGATTCTTTGTGCTGTTGCATATCCAGATTGATGCCCCCCGCACGTGCCTGAATGACAATCATTCAGGGCTTTTTCGGCCTCCTCATGGGTAAGGCACCTCCTCAGAACTGTATCGACACCACGACGGTAAATTGTATCACCGACAATCATGTAGTCTTTTGACTGGTATCGTATACGCTTCCGTTCCGAGTGTGAGGTATTAGACCTGAATTTTTGGGTTTGGAGATAAACAATGATATCTCCATACCACTCATCGCTTACTGATATCAGAAACAAATTTTCATCCACGATCGACTCTTCTGATGTATCATCGTTGGACGATGATGGGAGATCACATAATAATTCCGCGAAAACTAGGGCTTTCTTCGATTTGGATTTTACAAAATCTAAATCAAACTCTTGAAGGATTGCTATCCATTTTGAATATTTTCCCCCAAGCAACTGTCACGACAGTATATATGTCATGGGATTGCAATCTGACAAAACAGTAGTCTTCCTAAAGAGGACATAATGTCGAAACCTTTGAATCGCTTGAACAGCTGCAAGCGCTAGTTTTTCAACATAGGAATATTTACTTTCTGTATCATTTAAGTTTTTACTTAAATAATAAATAGGATGTTCAATTCCATCGACTTCTTGCACTAATACCATCGTAATGGTCGTATCTGCTGCAGCTAGATACAGGTTAAAATCTCTTTGATAGTCCGGGGCGTACATTAATGATGCTCTTACTAGACTATCTTTCAGAGCGTCAAAGGAAGCTTGCGCAACCTGGTCCCAGACAAAAGGTACATCCTTTTTCAAAAGACGAGTATAACCTTTGGCAAGTTCTGCGTAATTCGGAATGAACCTCCTCAGAAAGTTTGCTTTCCCTTGGAGTTTCTGAATTTGAAGCAAATTTGAAGGTGGAGGCAAATTAATGATTGCCTGAACCTTACAGGGGTCGAGACGAATCCCATCCTTAGAAACCACGAATCCAAGTAAGCGACCAGAACCGACACAAAACACACACTTATGCGGATTGAGTCTTATCTTGTAATGTCGGCAACGTAGAAATATTGCTCTCAAATGCCGCGGATGATCAGTCTGCTTCCGCGAATGAGCCGGGAGATCGTCGAGGTAAGGTTGAACGATGTTCTTGATGTCATGGAAGGCATAATTCATTGCCCTCTGAAACGTCGCCCCTGCGTTCTTTAAACCAAAGGGTAATTTTCGATAAGTGAATGTGCCCCACGGACAGATGAATGCAGTCTTAGACTGGTCCTGTGGGCGGATATTTATTTGATTATACCCAGAAAATCCATCCATAAAGGAAAAAATTTCACATCCGGCGCATTCATCAATTATCTGGTCGATGAAGGGTGTAGGGTAGTTGTCCTTTGGACAAGCTTTGTTTACATCCCTATAGTCGACGCACACTCTTATCGTCCCTTGTTTTTTCATAACAGGGACAATATTCGATACCCAATCGGTTAGAGGAACCGGGTAGATGAATCCAGCATGGAGAAGTTTTTCAACTTCTGCCTTAATGGCAGCGGCTTTCTTTGGATGTACCTGCCGAAGCCGTTGTCTTACTGGTTTGACATCAGGATACATTTTAATTTCATGTTCAACTATGCTCGAGTCAATGCCTGGCATTTCATCATATGACCATGCAAAGACATCTCTAAATTCGTGAAAGAGAGTACTATATATTTCCAGTTCTGAAGGGGAACAACTTTTGCCGACATGAATATTCTCAACAACATCAGATTTTGTCGAGATATTTATGGCTATGGTCTCTTCAATATTGGATAGGTTTCTTTCTGAATCCACCGTATTTACCGTATTTGTTAGGAATTCAAACACTGAAGGGTGGTATAGGTCGTGATGAGTTTCTTCTTCACACTCTGGAAGAAGGGAACGATGGTGGTTATCATTCCATGGTGCCTCCTCAATCATCATTGATTGTAAGATTCCTTCGTCAGTCCCATGAACTTTTGACCATGGATCTAATGGGGTACCATATTCTTCGGACCTATCTACCCAAACGCTTGACGAGCGTTCATTTGGGCTCGCCTCCCATGCCTGAAACATTGATTGCTACAATATTTCTATAGGGCTAGGTGGCAACACCACTTGACGATCCATGAAGACTTTGTCTTTTGCGACCTTCGACGAAGATACCATGTTGCATGTTGCTACAAACGGGATATTCCCTTCATGGAACGGAGGTGGCAACACGAAAGTTCCCATCATTGTGGGATCTTTTAGCAAGCCTACTCCTATATCTTGTATTGAATGGTCGCTTCCATGGATCAGGGGAATGCTTCCAGTAACTTGTGAACCATTAGAGAGGAAACTCTGTTGGTCGACGATCGTAATCCCTCCTTCAGACGGGAATGCGATCTTCCTAAAATATGTCGACACTACAGCTGCCATGGCATATATCCATGGTCTTCCCAGTAGAATGTTATAGTCAAGATTGCCATCAATGACTTCAACATCAATTTCTACTGTTTTTCCTCCTAGTTCAACCTTAAAGTTATTTAGGATACCGTACGGAGTGTACGACCTACCGTCAAATGCTTTCAATGTCGTCGAAGATCGCGACAATGTAGGAGATCCAAGAGTTTTCCAGCAGCTCATCGACATGATACATGTCGATGCTCCCTCATCAATAATTGTTCTATGAACAGTTTTGTTGAGTGCTTTCACTTGTATAAGGAAAGCTAATTGCGCTGGTAACTGAGGATCATATCCTTTGTGATCAAAGGATACAAGATTGGAATCTTTAGGATCCACTCCACCAATTGCTGATAACAATGCCTGCCTTTGGGATGGGCAATTTTGTAGTACCTCAAGAGTTGACATGGCAGATGGCGATTGGGCCAAATCCTCCACTATATTATAGTGTTGCGCCGCTCTGGCGCGAGGGTTCAATGTCGACTTGTGGACTACTCCCTTAGGCGGCTTTATTGTTAATTCATGCGTGAGGGGGGGTACAACTTCTGCCGAAGTTGTTGTCGAACTACTGGGTTGATCTTTCCCTTTGTCGTTCGACACCGGCGGATTCCCATAATCTTTATTCCTAGTCGATATCAAAGCATCACTTTGCTTAGAAACCGACAGCATAAGTACTTGAGACGGGGAAGCATTTCCATTATCAACCATATTTTGACCTGGGTTAGGAAACGGATCAGTCAACACAGCTGAAGTTTGGGAACTTTTAAAGAACCTCTTTAACTCAGCTTTGAACGGACAGTTCCTTGTTGAGTGATTTTCATCACATATTTGACATGGAGGAAATTGTTTCTTTTGCCCAGGAGGGTTTGGAGAAGTTTTTTGAGGGGATGAACCATCTTGTTTCTTCTTCTTCCCTTTGTTTTGTTTCTTCTTGCTTCCTGGTTGATTGGAGTTTTTGTCTTTATCCGTAGATACAGCATTGACCTCCAAAGCAAGAATCTCTTGATTTGATTTTTGATTCGAAGTCTTACGGGCTTTCTTATTCGAATCCCTTGTCAACTTAGCGTTTGCAGTTCCAATCACGCCATCACCGGCATGAGAGTGACTATTCGATCCGGGAGGAGGAGGGATTGAAAATTCTGGTCTGGGGGCGTCAGGTATTTTATCATAGAGCGTGCCCGACTGAGTATATACTAAGTCCAAATATTGAGCACGAGCAATAACCTGCTCCTCTGTTACGACACCTCCCTTGGCCACATCTTCTGTAATTGCCGGCAGAAGAGACTTTATAAACCACTCAGCTAGTAGCTGATCTGGAACATAGGTTTTTACCATTCTGCGACGACGACGCCACTCATGTATATGATCAGATATATGTGTGGCCGTTGTCTGCTTGAAATTGGTCAAGATCTCAGTTCCAGTTTCGTACCTTATAGGTAACTGAAAGTGTGTTAAGAAAGTCGTGGCTAGGGAGCTAAAATTGTCGAAAGAGGCTCTAGGTAATTCAATATACCATTTGGCCGCCGGACCAGTCAATGTCCTCTGGAAAAGACGAAGCCTTATTGAATCATCATTCAAGGTATTCGACGAACACCACAGATGGAATGTCATCACATGATTCGACGGGTCTTCGCCCGGATTTCCATTGAATTTAGGAATGTCCGAAGGAAGTTTGTGAGGAATTGTTGGCCACCAATGGGCATAGGCGATTGGATCGTTTGTCAATCGATGTAAATCTGGTAATTCTAAGGTTGCCACGAATGGCAACTGCTGATTCAGGTTTGGCGAGGCGTACCCAGGATACGACGGAATCGCTTGAGCAGTAGGTCTTTGCACATCAGTATAATGCAACTGATGTTGATATGACTGATATGGTTGGTGGGCTTGGCCACTGTAAAGTGGTTGGTTTAACCCATTCTGAATATAGGGTTGCCCACTATTTGCAAAGATCTGTTGCTCAGATCCCTGGTAAACCTGTTGAAACTGAGGTTGTTGGTATTGCACCATCCATGGTTGTGAAGCCATGTTTTGCTGTGCAACACTAACCGACGGCCCAAGATGCGGGGTTATGGACCCCGTTTGTATCTGTGTCGTCCCGACAGTTGGCGATTGTGGTTGTGTTGCAGGGTCAATTGGCTGTTGCATTACAACTTGTGGTTGACATACAACAGGCATCGATTGAACTTGCGACACGGTTACAATTGCTGGCATCATCGGGATGATAGACATAGGTACACATTGTTGCATAGAGTATACAACTCTTGGTTGTTGGGGTAACATAGGTACCCAACTACTCGTCGTTACTTCAGCTAAACTTGAATTTGGTTGAAAACTGCTGTATGGGTATCCTCCCGGAAGAGGAAGTGAAAGGGCATATTGCCCCCCATATGGTAGCAATCCGGAGCTCATGGGCATTGATTGCCTTTGAGGACTGGATGGCCTAAACTGATTCCCAAAGGGATCAATTTGTCTAGTTTCAACATAAGAATTACCGGATATTACACCGGTAGAACAAACTGGAACAAACCAAGTTGTCATAATAGTCCCTGGGTGGACTCCTTCTAGTTGATGAGAACTAGTTGGGACGGATGGTATGCCGGCAAACATCGTTGGAATGGCAGCAGGAGCTTCTGCTATCGCTGTGTCATTTGGCACAGTCCTAGATGTTGACGGTTGTTCAGACATTTTGAGTCTATCCAATAAACTTCCTAACGATTCTTCAGGAACTTCCGGTGGCGATAGACAAACTTCTGATGCAGAAGGAAAAAGAGGGGTACCTACTCCAAAATGAATTGGAGTATTTGCTTGCTGGTCCTCTACGATTTCTTCTATTGCAATCAGACCAGGAGGAAGAGGTAGACCGTCAGGTCCGTAAAAGATTTTTGGTGCCGAAGAAGGGGTTGCTTCAACAACGACAGTTGTTTGAACAACAAGACTCTGTGGACCGGTTTCAGATGGAACTGGTTCAGTTAAACAAGTACTTGTTTTCAGACTAGGATCAATACAATTGTCCTTCTGTTGCCGTTGAACTTCTTCAATAGAGGCAGGGATTCCAGAAATATCGGGAGTGACCAGAATCTCAGATGTTGTTGGAACTTCTGTTCTAACTTTAAGAGGAGATTTTGACCTGGTCCAGCGAGATCACTTTGCTCGTACTACTTTCGGTTCCGGAGACAAAGATGGTCGACCCGCAAGTCTCCCTGAATGACGGGGTTTTAATTGACTTTCCTCCATGGTTGCGGATTACTTGATCAACTAAAATACAAAAAGGGGAATTATGTTTCCGTATTGAATGAATTTTATTAGACGCTTTTAGACACAACTTTGCTTTTTCATGTTTTAAGAGTCGAGAAAAAGCTAAAGATGACTCTAGTCGCCTTCGATGTATTAACGAGCCCGAAGTGACAAATGCTCGGTTGGACCTTTTCAGTTATAGAGTTTGAAAAGGGCCAAAAGAAACTGCTCTGGAGATCTAGGCAGAGGGTGTGCCAAACCTTTCGCGAAACCATAGAATACGTTTTATGGTACGGGTGGTCGATCTTCGTGAATGCTGTGTTCACTGCATCGCGATCAGTAGGGCGGTCGACACGGCTTCCTAAGGATAAAGGATAATTGCCTATAGGGGTCTCCCAATATACGCGACGGTACGCGGGAGCTCAAATCCGTATTAGTGCTATCGTCCCTCAGGAGGAATCACCCACCTTCGTAGAGATCGACAGTCACTATGTTTAACGACGCCGGAACACGTCTCTACCTAGACCTCTATTGTGAGCGTTATGTTACAATGCGTTGTTAGATTCATTCAATATATTTTAAGTTGATCTTGTTTATCAGTTTGTCTTTCAGGATCACCACGAGATGTATTGGTACAAATTCCTAAATGCAGCTAAAATGATAAGCAAGCTTTCACAATCTTTTTAGCTTTGAAAATCCTAGCTACTGAAGGGAGAGAAAAACAACATCTTTCCACACAGAGCACAAAGCAAAAACTAATGCACTTTCTCCTAGATCAGACACCCAAACTTATCAAAATGCAAATGCAAGATGCATGTATTTCTTTTCTTTTCCTTTAATGTTGATGCTAACAAAAGGAAATTGTTGTGTAACTTTCGAATTCACTTTGAAGAGTAAACAAACAAGTTTTGTCTATAATAAAAAGACACCTTACAGGTACTCGTTCCAACACTTAAAATATGTGAATTCAAACCATAATATGAACAGCAAACAAACTCAAACAGCCATGAACAGTAATAAAACTAACTCATAAGATCACTAAGACACTTTTACAGTTCAGGATCTAAGAGGTCATAGCTACTGGTTCGCTTTTCAAGAAGGGAAACTGGAACTGAAACAAGAAATACTGAAAGAACATTCACAGTTTCATCACACAACTGAGGCGGAATAATGACAAGGAGAAGTGGTCTACAGCAAATACAATGACCAGCAAGCAAAACAGTGAAAACAGGGCCAAGACACTGAGGAAGAGCTGAGCTAGACTAAGGTTGACTGGACCAGCGCAGGTGCTAGTTCACCAGTTTGACTCTCAGCACAGTTCCCGAAGGGACTACCTGCTCTGTAATGCAGACTGCCTGTGGACAGCCTGCACTGACTTACGAGAGTTACGTCTGCTAAGAATTCCGGGTCATAAAAAGCTCAAAAATGCACTGTTTTTGCTGAAATAAAAAGCTATAGGTCAAGTACAGGCTAAGGGATGATCAAGAGGATAAAGATCTATCACAAAGAGTAAAGATTCATCTGTAGATTAGCTCTTTAAATCTTGAATTTGCTCAGCAAAGGAGCAAGAGTAACAGGCCCTCTACTTCGCTTTTGATATAGTCAAAAGCTTTTCGATTTGGTACTCTTTTCTTCAAGAAATGAATAGAAAAATACTACAAACAACAATAAGATACTAGGCTTCCCCAGTGGAGTCGCCAGTTTGTTGTGGGGAAAAGTATCCGATGCGGATGACACTAACCCTTTCTAAAGGTGACAGTCTTTAGCAACAACTGAATGATAAAGTTTTCATGTTCCACTTTATGAAAGTACAGAGAGAATGGAAAGAGGGTCAACCAACCTGGTGTCTTGCGCTTAGTTGATCCTTGTCCTTCTCTCTTTGTATCCTGCTCCCAGCTCTTTGCTCTCCTAGCCGATCCAGCTACACACAGAACCTGCACAACAAAAGAGAGCAAACTACAAGATACAAGCACTCATAATTGAAGCATGGATTAGGTTGCATCAAATATACATGTAAACACAAAGCATCTATGTAAAACAAGTATATAGGAGAACATGCAAACTTTATTGATAGAAAGTAACAGGGTTCCAGAGGAAGTTACAACCAATGATGTTGGCTCCAATCTAGCAGCACCTCCTCGGCAGCAAGAACTCTCTTCTTCACCTCTAGTAAAACAATCACCCAATAATCCTGGCGGTATACCAACAGCACCTCCTTGCTTATAGAAAATTCCAGCCTCTATAGACCTCATAGAAGAGCTCTATATATAGGAGAGAAGAGGAAAGGATGATTCAGCTTGAGACTGACATAAAGTTGCCTTGTGTCCTCTCCCTCTTCAGTTAATCTTCAGTTCCTGTGTCCACTTGGAGATCCTTGCTTACACATGGTGATCAAGTACCTCTTACTCATCACAGGGCGAATCTCATGAACCAAGTGTCAGTTTGGAAGCTTCCTGGGCAATTGACACCTTGCAGGATGACTGTGCCACTTGGCCAATCTCGCCCAGCGCAGGTAGCCTTTATAGTTTTTGACTTCCAGCGCAGGTACAGAGTGGGACAGTTGCATTACAGCGCAGAAGCTCAGTTAAGCAGCTGACATGATCCAAAATAAGCCTGTTCTGAAGTGTTTTCAGGTGGAGAACTGATTGGAAGTGCTGTTGGTTGATGACCTTGTTCTTTTAGGGGTAAGAACAACATATTTAGGGACTGAGGATCCCTGTAATTATCGACATTCCCTGCTCCTTGACGCGAGGCACAAAAATGTCTATAACATATAACCCTGGATGCCACTTTTTTTACCCTTATACCCGAGCATTACCAAGCAAAATATTTTGTTTAATTCAATCCAAGTTCCCTCTTCAATATTATTTATATAATAATTTCCAAGGTTATAACCAATAAACTCAAGCCCCTTTTGTCTTTCATTATTTCTCAAGAGAAATTTGGATAAATTGAAGCGAGATAAATACTTTGACAACATAATTGCTACACATGAACAAATCCACTACCTTTATGTTAACAGAACTCATGGCATGATTATTAAATTAGACATGTCGAAAAATTTCGACAAACTCAACTAGCATCATATATTTCATATGTTGAATTCCTTTTGTTTGCAAACCCCTCGATCACATTGGTAATGAATATTACTTATACACCCTTCTTTTCCATCCTAGTAAATGGATTCCCCTCCCACACCTTCCTTCTTTTAAGGGGCATAATATAAGGAGATCCTCTCTTCCCCTATATATTTATTTTAAATGTCTGAAGGCCTTGGTAGTTATATTAAACATGAAGTCTCCTATGTCTCTCTTAAAGGCCTAACCAATGGTCACAAATTTCGAACTTCTTCATACTAACAATTTGTATATGAAACCCTTCACATGGGTGAACCATCTATCAAAGAAACTTCAATTTCTAAAGTTATTCTTTCATAATTTGTTGATGCATCTAGAGTTGACATAAATCTTTCCAAATCAAAAATATTTTTGTTTAACACTCCCATATCTACCCGTAACCATATCTATATAATTCTTGATTTTCAGTGAAGCTCCCATCCATTCAAATACTTTGGTGTTCCCTTGGTTAAAAACCCACTTACAATTAATGTTTGGGAAGACCACCTTTCAAAACTTGAAAATAAGTTATATTGTTGGACCTTAAAATCTCTTAACCTATAAAATGTATTAACTCTTTTGAAATCCATCCTTCAAGCCATTCCCCTATATTGTATTTCTACCCTATTTCACCCAAAGTTGTCCCAAAAAAAATTCGCTCTATCCAAAAATAGTTCTCGTGGGAGGTGTTAAACAAGAAGGGAAATGGGAACTAGGTGCATGGGAAAATTTACATAGATAAAAAGAAACAAGGGGTCTTGGGCTTAGATATCCAAAAAACTTGAGCAAAGAAATGGGAGAAAAAAACCTTTGGAGATGGATCAAGAAACCAGATGCTTTATGGAGTAAAATATGGAAAAAAAAAATGGGTTCCTAACATAGCTAATAACCAAATCATAAGATTGTAGAGACAAATGAGTCTTATCTCTAGAGCCAAGCATGGAATAAAAATCAACTCATACAAAACCATAGTCTTTGGGAGATACAAAGTCGAAATATTGCACTATTCTGGGAGGATTCTTGGAAACAACAACTAAAGCTTGAAAACATGTTAGACATACTTGATATCAAAGTCGAACTACAACGATAGAGCAAACCTTGGTCAAGACTATTCGAATAATACATCAAAAAAAACTTTACGCAGACAAAGGAAAAGGGGAAAATAAGATGCATCTAATAAAAGTATGGAGCCATATAGAGCCTTGGCAAAAGAATTAGGGCATAGAAAGATTAAATTCCTAAATGGGAATGACATTCTTAGGTGGGGTCAAAGCCACAGAGGAAATTTCAATATGAAATAATCATACAACATATTACTAGGTACAATAAAAAAATGAGTATAGATGCAGAAATCTATGGAGAACTAAGCTATGGCCAAAGGTAATGATATTTATATGCATTCTGCTAAATAATAAAACATTAACATGGGACAAGATCCAAAAACGAGGCTTCCATGGTCTAGCTCAATGTCGTCGTTGTTGCTCAAACACATAAATAGCAAAACATTTGCTAAATTAATGTCCATTTTATTTAGAAATTTCGGACAAATTAAAAATCATCTCTAGGAAGAATTAAAGGAATTAAATCAATATAAAATTGACGATCAAGGATTGGATACCTTTATCATTAAAATTGCAATCATAAATAGGGCCTGAAAATTATTCTTGGGCTTCATAATATGGGAAATTTGGAAGGTACAAATTCAAAGGATATTCCATGACATTTAAAAGGATATGAACCATGTTTGGCAAGAAATTATTGATAGGGTCCAAGAAACCATTATTACATCCTCATGCAATACACAAAATTGGGAATCTTTGTGTAGAGAATCATATATTCTTAAATTTTTGGGGTTACACTAGTCAATGGAAACAATAAAATTTATTACTAATCCTCACAACCAAGAAAGCCTTGACAATTAGAAATATCCAACTACTATGTTTATGAAATTAAATTTTGATGGTGCCTCCAAAGGGAGGGATGTTTAGAAAAAAGTAAGGGGAAATAAAACATGTCTATGTGAGAGCCCTTGGCAAAGAAACTGGTAATGCAATAAATCTATATGTTGTATAATAGGGAATAAAAATACCCAACATATTAAACATAGATAAGCTCATCATGGAAGGGGATTCAAAAATATTCATCAATATGGTTAAAAGAATTAGAGGTATCTCTAGTCCAAAAAAAGTTACAAAGAGTTGGATACTTCTAGCCACTCTGGAAATCATAGCATAACAAATAAAAAAATTAATGCACTCAACCCCTAATACTCTATGAGAAATGGAAAAAATCTGGTGGATAAGCTTGCAAATGAAGGATTGGATTACAAATGAGACGCCCTTGACTCAAATTTCGAGTAGTTGATCCCATAACAACTAAAACATATGTGTAATGAAATAGCTAAGTATGGCATTACTCACCACCATGGGTGCTTAGAAATAATGCACTAGGATGATAATGAAAATAGGCATGTTTAATGAAAGGCCATATGTTTCCCCCACTTAGTAGCTTTCATTTCCACCCCACTACCATGAGGCTCTTTTTTCACGCATAGGAAGTTTAATATGGCACAAGTAGTGAGCATTTGAACTCTTGGTAAGGTATACGAGCATGGGAGACCATACCTTTGTGGATACAAGGGATCAATCATGGTGATAAAGGAGCATAAATGGAGCTATAATACTGGGAAGTAGGGGGAAGGCTGCTACCCAGCTAATTGAAGGAGTTTGCAGCTGCTACCCATTAATATATCATGGAAGAAATTCCTCAAGAAGAGAAGATCCAACCCATCATATCTAGCATAAGGAAAAAATTCCACCTCAAAAAGCATGAATTGCAGTTCATTTTGGTGTTTTGAGGCTCTCAGTTTCCTTAAGGGATGCTCCTCTTCATGGTACTATTTCACTCAGGTTCAAATTCTTTCTTTCAGACCCCTACAATTCCTTCCAAGAATGGTATTTTTTCAATAGTTTTCAATGTTTTCCCCAATTTTTTGTTACAGGTGTTGGTTTACTACCACCCCAACCTTGTGTTCATAGGAGGTTTTCTCACACCATCTCCCTTACATGACATCAACACCTAGCTCGCTGGTTTCCATACCTTATCTTTGGTTTTTTGCGCATAATACCTTAACATTATTCCCTTGTATACTTTTCATATTCCTAGTTATTCTACGTGCTCCTAACATTCCCTTATTCTTCTCCCTCTATCATGGTTCATCGTTTTTTAGTAGGTCCCTTGCAACGAGGTTGTAGAGGTAGGTTCAGTGTCCCCCATTCCTCCCCTATCTTCAATCCCCCCTCCCTACATGATATTCACACCCAAAGTGATGTTAGGGATGCCATAGATTGATATAAATGCATAATTCTAGCAGTTGTAGAAAGGACCATCTCAAACATAGAAAATAAAGTTATGTTATCCTGCAGATTTATTCTTGACTCTTATGTGGAATGGGACACCAAAGATAGGATCCTATACATTGGATTCTTGACTCTCATGTGGAATGGGACACCAAAGATAGGATCCTATACAATGGAAACACAACCTGGGCTTATGCATCTGCCTACATGCAAATATTAAACTTGTACTAGCATTTTAAAACCCTCATGGGGAGGGTTCTTAGTAACTCAGTCGATACATAGTAGAATATTATTATTTGCATGGATTTGTTTTTGGATAAAATGGAAGATATCAATGGGAAAGTCAATTTGTTGATCAAGAGAATTTTTGGCACTAACCCCTTATCATCAAACACCAGTGGAGATCCTTGGAACCCTGATCATATGCACACAAAGATAACATGAGAGCACTCAAAACTCAGGAATTGACAAATATTTTTCCTTTTAACATGATAATGTCTAGTAGTATATGTTGGTCTATTCTTACAACTCTGTATTTATGCTCTATGTTATCGGATCAACATATTAGGAATAGTAAAGGAAATCTAAAAGTTTTGACCCTATGCTACTAGTTTAGTTTCCCCATTAGCAGACTAGTAGAGACTATCTCAACTTTAAAAACATTTATTATATATTTAATATTCTCAAATAAAATTACAATTTTGTGCATTTTCCCATATTTATTCTATATATTTAATCAATATTGTAATTTTGTGTTTCATAAAGTAATACAATTCCCCTAATTTGAAATAAAAGGAAATGAGTATAATTATCAATTTTATGAGGTAATTGTAATTTTATTGAAAATATTAAATATATAATAAAGGTTTTTGCAATTGAGATATTAAATATGTAGTAATGATATGATTTTAGATCATGAAACAAGGACACATAGTTAGTGTTTCCTGCTGCTTATTTTAATTATTGAACTTTGAAAGGTATGAACCAAGTCCCACATTTGAACAAGGCCTATAGATGCTATATATAGTCAATTCACTTTGTAAAATATATCACGGTAGATTTCTATGACTATCAATCATGTCCAAATGTACACATATGTCATGATAAAATTCTTCTCTATGACTCATGATTGGACTCAACAATTATGCCATATTTTTATTCAATGTTATACGATGATAAATCTCATCAAAGTTTAAAATAAAATAAGAAGGTATAAATTAGCCATGACAAAATGGGTGCATGGAAGTTGAACTTTATTTGATAAACTTCCTAGAATGATGCTAGTAAAATTCTGTCATTCCATGGAAAATAAGTTCAGTTGTATATTAAGCCATCTTCATTATGTGATTATGTAGCCATTAAAGCAGCATAAGAAATCTTTCACACTACAAACTTGGTTACAAAATTCACCTTCCCATGTAAGATGACCTTTAATGGCTTCCAATTCTTTCAATAACTTCGATTATATGGTTTTTAAATGCAATGAATATACTAATCCGCCAAGATCTCATATGTACAGGCTCTAGAGGAAATGCCAGTTTGACCTGAACACCTATATTTATGCACGAAAATATCATTGTACTTTGCTGGGAGGATACAACATCTATGTGGAGGCATCATAATGTTGACTGAAACATGTTTTGGGGAGAGCATGTCCAAGGGCAACTCACAAAACATTGCCCCTCATTTTAAAGATAATACCCCTGATAAAATATAATCTTCAAGGCTTAAATTCAATACAACAATATACTCATTAAAAGCTCAATCATGTTGTGAGAAATTATCATGAATTAAGAGGATATCATTTGGGGATATTGGACTGGGCCACAACAATTCTTAAGATGAACTTTTTTTTTCTCTTCTTGATTATCATGAATTTCAATCCTTGGCCACCTTACATAATGAAACCTTGGAAATAGTAGCTTGTTCCTTCCACTTAGTTAAAAAATAGTGAAAGATTCTTGCACTTGATGTTTGTGTGTGTGTGCGCGTGATGTCATAATATTGGTTGCACAATTCCTAAAGCTATGCACATTTTTCCTTAGACATAATATAGTTAAATTAGACTAGAATAATAAAGAAATAAACATTTCAACATTTATTCATAGTGGTATTTTACGAGATTTGATCAAAGATAAATTATAAAGCACTTCAACTTGCTATCAACTATTTTCTTGCTCACAATTAATGCTATTCTATGCGAATAATTTTAAAAAATATCATGAATAAATTGAGAATAATAAATTAATTCTTGTTTGTTATTTTCCAATTGTTTATGACTTCAATATAATGTTAAAACTTGTACCATTAATTTTATAGATATGTTTTCTTCAAATTATTATGCAAATTATTATTATTAAATCTATATATTTATATTTTGGTTGTTATGAATTTAGTTTGATTATATATATATATATATATTAAATTTAGTATTGAATACAATTGGAGCCTAGGTATACATTGATAAGAGCAATGAATAAGTTGAATGCAATGACATACACGATTAAGATGAAGAAAAGTACTCTTGTCAATATCAATGACAAGTGGTAGCAGGATTGTGTCATAAATTGTGTTAATATATAAAACCACATAAATTTTTTGTATAAAAATAATGTTTAAATATAATATATTTCAAAACCTTAATTATCTAAACGCAAATCACAAATTATAATAATATAAACACTAATATTTTATTATACAAATTATTGGAAAAAAAAACTAACTTTGAAAATTTACATATCCACATGAAAAATAACATGACTAATTTTGAAAATTTTCATATCCACACATTATATCATATATGTACCTGAATAAAACTATAATCATTAAATTATGGAGAATTAAGAAAATATTTGAAAAAGCTAACTTTGGATCTGGATGGACAATGCAATCAAGGTCTTGCATTGAAAAAAAATATGGGGTTGGTTGTTCTATTATGGGTTGATGTGTATGAATAATCATGGGTTGATGTGTATGAATAATCAAATTCCCCATTTATGGTTGGAGAATTAAGGAAATATTTAAGAAAGCTAACTTTGGATTTGGATGGACAATGCAATCAAAGTCTTGCATTGAAAAAAAAATATGGAGTTGGTTGTTCTATCATGGGTTGATGTGTATGAATAATCAAATTCCCCATTTATGGTTTTTTTGCTTTAATTTATTAGTAATAGAAAAAGTGGGGACCATTTGATGAAACTCTATATTCTAAAAATTTGAAATGTTACAGTTTTATCTCTTTGTAATCTTATTATTTTATTTTATTGGGTTTTGATTATCTCAATATAGTAATATGTGAAATCTATATTATTTTCCCGATGATTTGATTTAAGGCTCCAAAGGAAATCCATTCTCAGCCTTGAGAGATTCAATTCGACCACCCGTTTTCTAGTTGTCATCCGCTACCTCGTGTTCTTTGCTAAATGTTAATAAAAGTTGTTGATAACCATCTAATGCCTAAGACATTAAAATAAGTTATAAATAATAATCATATAAGTTATAAATAACAATCATGCTTATAATATTATATGTAGATGTTTTTTTTTGTGTGGAGTGCAATGTCAAAAAGACTCCATGTGTCCTCCTCTTAAGTATGTTAAACAAATAGATATCAAATGTGAGATATTTATGATAAATATTCTAAATATTTATGGTTTATAAAGGGAATCGTTTTTTATTTTTAAAATAAAAAATTTCAAACGCTTAACTAAACTTTTAAAATATTTATTATATTTGCTTTTGCTTCCCCTTGAGTAGGGAGGCAACTTCTCCCGGTGTCTCTAGATCTTTTCCTTCTGCAATCAACTTCACATTAGCAGTGATATCAATAATTTGAAAGCATGTTGTCACATCACACGACACACTTACTGTTAAGTAGCTTTCGTATGTTCTTAGAAGAAAAGAAGCAGACAAGAGCTATAGCAACACATAGACTAGTTACATGTTATTTAAGACATCTGGTTCCTCGTTCGTGGTAAATTTCTTTTGGTCTCCTCAGACGAAAAGAAGCCTACAAAAGTTATATGTTATTTAAGGCATTTGGTTCCTCGTTCGTTCTCGGATTTGCCTTTGGGTTACGTAGCCATAATACTCGTTATAAGATTTTTTTTCTTTGGTATCATCAGGTATCAACTTAGGTAGAAAAGTGTGCACTTATACTTTCTCGTATAGAGAAGAATGTTAACATGGCATGGATGACACCTATATGCGATTGCAGCCCACAAAGAAAATCTGTGCAGGTACATCCTTCCTTTTAAGAGTGTTGGCGCTAGTCTAGTCTGTAGGTCACTCTTAAGTAATGATCACCAAATAGCTGCATTATAGGAGAGTGTTGGCGCTAGTCTAGTCTGTAGGTCACTCTTAAGTAATGATCACCAAATAGCTGCATTATAGGAGTTGAGGAGGTAATAAAGGAAAAGATTTGATTTTTGTAAATATTATTATTAATTGAAATTTTGTTTTCTTATTTAGATTTTATTAAAATAGATTAATATAGAGAAATCTTAGATTTTGTTATTATATATTTATTAATTAATATAAATTTGAATGTTATTTGTTTTTTTATTATATTTGATCAAATACATATTTGATTATTTTATTTTTGGATTTATTTTTGTTATATATTTATTAAATTTAATGATATAAACATAAATATTTAATTTTAATATCATATAAAAAATAAACAATATTATAAACATAAAATTCAAATTATTTACGATATTTGAGGGTGGGTAGTATGATTAGAATTAAATTGAGTTTCATCAATATACAACTTAACCCAAATATTCTCATAGTTTAGTCCACATGTAGTTCTCTTTGCAAGCATACAATACTTTCACAACTATATGTCGAATAAATTTACCAAGTGAAACTTTAATGAACCTTCAAAATCTATAGCAAGCATGCATATGGCCCATGCGTTGTACATTTCTAGGAGTAGAAGTGAAGTTAGAAATTTCCTGGAAATTTTTATAGATGGATTGCAGAGGCCAGTGAATCATCAAACAATGTTGCTACGAAGTCTGATTCTTAACCTTGGTTATCCTTCCTATAATTTTAATTCATGTGTTTAATCATAATGATCTAAGAGGAATAAACACCATTGGAAATTGTGCATTAAATAGATGGTTGTCTCACTAATGTGATAAAAAGATGGAGGAAAAAAATCATTTAAAAACCAAATGACTGCAAGATTTTGGTTTGAAGATGGTACTTCCTCCCATATATTTAATTGCACTGATACCAAGACTCACTGCCTTAGGTCGACTAACATGGTCTCTGGGCCAACCTTAATTGATCACAATCGATCTGTGTAAGAGAGTTAATAAATAAAAATGGTACTTTCTCCCATATATTTAACTGCACTGGTACCAAGACTCACTGCCTTAGGTTGACTAACATGATCTTTGAGCCAACCTTAATTGATCACAATCGATCTGTGTAATAGAGTTAATAAAAAAATCCTGGGATTAGACTTCCACACAATGCATATTTTCAAAAATGTAGGTTAATAAGACCAAGACAAAGTTAACCAATTAAATTTTAAATAAATAAAATATGAATATTTTTAAAATAAAGAAATTTTATTTTGTAAAGTTAAATATATACATTGTATTTAAATTTTTAGTGAAAGCTTGATTAATTGAAAATCAACCCATTATCAAATGTGTAATATCTTTCCCTGCCACAGGAATAATAAGGAAATTATTTTATTGTAACTTTCCATATTTTTATTATTTTATTTAAATATAAATATTGGGGATATAATAAGTATCTATAAAGTTATACGGAATGATAAAATTCATAAAAAATAATTATAATTTATAACTTCATAATTAATATGCTACTTCCTATATTTTTTTAGGAAAATATGTCTTTTGCCTTGTTTGATTGGATTTGTTAAGTTATTGATAAAAACAAAATTTGTTGTACTAAAAAAAAACCCAATAAAACAACCAAACAAGCAAACAAAATCACATCAAAAACAAAACAAAAGGTAATTTTTTATTTCATTGTTAATGGAGAAAATTTTTGGTGGCCTTTAAAGGAGACAAAAAAGAGGAATGCATTAAGAAATGTGAGCCCAATCCAATGCCTTTGGGAAGCTCTTTTCTCTTTTTCCTAGTTGGTGCTTTGTCCAAGTTAGGAAGTTCATATAATGTTCAATCATAAAAATATTTCCAAATGGAAATTTCATACATGCCATTGCTTCAGTTGTGGGATCTCTTAGAAAACAATTGATAGCATAACACTACACTTTTATTCAAAAATGTTCACCTATGGCTTAGAGGTTTATTTATTTTATTTAGCTTCATTAAAACTAGCACCTAATGTGAATGTAGCTTAGTTGAGTTGAGAATTCCCATGTATAAATAAACTCAAGGACCATTAATCAATTATGTTTGGCTCTAAGTTGGCTTGGTTTGAGATTTACATTGAATTTTGATGGAATGTGGGTATATATTGTGTTGAAATTGGTGATATATCTTGTTTTATGCATGGGAACTCATAGCAAGACGATGGCCCCAAAAGTGGAAATAGGACATTCAGGATCACAAAAAACAAGAATTTGTGCATGTTCCCACAAATGCATGTGTAGTCTTGGGCATCAAGGATCAACAAGATCTAAGTTTCCAATTAGGACACCAACTAGGTTGCTAACTCGACACAACTTAGGAATGTGCACGTGTTCCTAGGAATGTGAATGTGCCCTAGGAACATGGATGTGTTCTTAGGAACGCACACATGTTTCTAGTGATATTTTTTATTTACGAACATGTGGCCCCATTGTTTTACCATATTGGGATAATACAATGTGTTTTTTGGAGTTATTGAATAATTGATTGATTCTCCAAGAACTTCGAGCACCAAATAAACACCATACCTCGTCTTTGGAGTCCAAGTAAGCATTTAAATGTTCTTTTCTTAATTTTTTTTGTTTATATTTTTTAAAGATTTGTTTTAACATTGGAAAAAATAGCCAAAATAATAATATAAGCATAATCACTGTATTGATTTGTAGGGAGATTGACTAATATGGAACCTAAATAGAACCCAAACCAAACATCACTATCCCAAAATTTAGAACAACAACACTTGAACCATAAACCAAGAAATCCAAATTGCAAAATCGATGCATCCTTGGCTACATTGAGGTGATTGATATAAGATATCTAGAAAGCCAAAGAGACATCATGATTGTCTCTTGCAAGTTCATTAAACATAATTGTATCATCCATCTCTAATGCCCAAATCCAGTTAACTTATATTTATGATTAAAACACTAGAGTATATGAAAACTATAGAATTGGTCTAAATAAAGACCAAATTAGAGACCTCGACATTGCTAAACAAGATTTGTTGTCCTTATTTGTTGACCTAAGAAATAACCAACATTTACTAGTCAAAAAAAGACAATTGTATGAACTAACACAACTACCAACCATTTTGAGAGAATTATATGGATAAGTGGTTTATAGTTGTTGATAAACATCCCTATAATAATAGGTAGGTACCTCAATATTTCTTCAGGATAGTATGGGTGGAGTTTCAACTAGGAATCCATGTCAACTAATTTGACATGCAATAATTCTAAGGGGTTGGTCATGGGTCTACACATGATAGAAAATATTCTGGGTGTAACCCAACACTAGCTTCTCATCCACCTAGATGAAGGCCTAACTCGCCTTCCTAACATCCTCTAGTTGTAGATAGAATTATTAAGACCCATATAGTGATAGCCACAATCAATCAAACACTAGTGCAACATAGAAATCTGTGGAATTTTCTCACAGGGACATACTAATATCTATTTTCGTGGGTGTGGTTGAAGCATTGGACACTGCTGCAGGTTGTCCAACAAAGGACACATGGAGGATGACTTGATCCTCACAAATCTGTCCATTGTGGGAAGACTTATTGTCATATAGAGGGTACTACACAGTAGAGATTTATGGAGGTTGTTACCTTGACCATCTTTATCATTTCTAATTCTTGATGTGCAACATAGGGAATGGTTTATTACATGTTTTTTACTACATATATGTATTAGCTAACTCAAGAAAAGATTTCCATGTAATCTAAATCACTTGAGACTGCCATGAAGCTTAGATACATCCCCTGGAGATAGTGAAAGCAATGCAAGAATGGCTCAAGTGTAGTCATAGCTAGCAAAATTGACAATACAATTGTAGGACCTAGCAAAAGGAAAAGTGAAGTACAAATAATTCTAGTGCACCATATGCAAAAAGTAGGGACAACATAGAAACAATTATCGAACTGTCACAACATGCATGCCTATGAGAGTTATGAATCCATTGGTGCAAGGTAGGGTATTATGGTGTGAGGCTTGTAGAGTTTGGTGACATATACCACATAATTTTTTATGATGTAGAAGTATCAAAACTTAGTAATGATGTTGTTTATGAATTTTGCATGTTAGTAGGAAATGAAAAACATTGGAGTAAGATAGCACACTACTCATACATATAGGTTGCAAGAGGAAAAAAGGTTTCGAAGCCGTAATACTAATGTATAACACACAGAGAGGAAACAATCCACAAAGATGCCAAGGATCAATCATTTGTTATAACTCTAGGAAGCTAGGAAATTACACATGAGACTACTCAAACCCTTGCATAACATGTACTTACTATAATAAATTAGACCACATTACTATGAACTATCCTAAATTTATGAAAAAAGGAAATAAATGTAGGGACACAACGTGTAGATGAGAGCTATTGAAGAGCACATAGATTAACCCCAAGTAGGAGTAGTGACACATTGAGGAGGAAGGTTGGGAGAAGACGTCAGTGGACTAGGGAACTAATCATACCAATGGGTGATAAAAACAATAGATTCACCTCAAAATTTTGATGTATTAAGGGAAAAAGAAACATGAAAAGAAGAAAGAAGACAGTTGGTTGTGAAAGAATGGGGTCTAACATGATTGACCACACAACAACCATTACCCATATACATCATGCCTTCGATATATGACAAATTTGTACCAAAATTAGAGTCAGTTGGGGGAGGGGGAGGTAGGCCCCATTAAGAATTTATTGGATAGATTTTTAAATTTAATAAAACATATATCAACTCTAGATAAGATGCACAAAATGATTGACCAATGTGTGTAAGGAAAAAAATTACCTACAACATGGAACTACAAGTTTGTAGTTAAGTGGATTAGATGCAACAAGAGAACAAGTGCGAGTTCAAACTTAATGTACATATCACAACATATGATATGGATGACATTATCCTAGACTTGAGATCATATGTTAACATTCTTCTTAAGCAAGCATGGGAGATGATGGGTAGAATGAAGCTAATTGCATACTTATCTAGCTAAGAATGATCAATCATTAGAGAATCTTCCTCATTAGTAGGTTGGTAGGAGTAGAAGATAATATTGATGGATTGAATAACATTATTTATTTCTAGGAAATTGAGATTGCGGAAAACACTAATCCTTATCCTGCATTACTTGACAATAAAGTTATAATCAACCTTAAGAGAAGGAAGATGATTTTCGAATTAGGAGATTTGGTCGACATTTCGAACCAACTAATGTAGCTCATCCTTAGGGAAAGGTGAAAAAAATCATACAATATTTAATAATAAATAGCAGGGATGCATCATAGCCCAGGGTCATCCATTGAAAAACTAGCCGTTCAAAACTAACCATCGGAGATTAGTTGAATAGGTAAATAGAAATTCAAAGAAGCTAGGATGGAATTATTTGATATTATAATTTTAGTTATAAATGATTTAATATTCTAATTTTAATTATGAATTATTAATATTTTAGTAATTGTAAATTAGTAATAATAGTAATAAGTTGTTAAGAAAGTTAAAAGAAGTTCTTAATAAAAAGATGATGGGAGATTATATAATAATAAGATAAAAGCTAGTTGTTATATATAATTAATATTTAGGTTTTAAGGTTAAGAGAAAGATTCAGATATGCTACAAGGGATAGGAATTATTTATTATAAATTTTAGTTATAAATTAGTAAATATTTATTATCTATTATTATAAATTTAGTTATAAATTAGTATTGTTAAGAATACTCCACATTAATAAGATGGTTAAGAATAACCTATAAATATTACTAACGACAGTTATTAGGAGATTATAAGAATATTAAATACTAGTGAGGTTTAGA
Source organism: Pinus tabuliformis (assembly GCA_031772625.1). Lineage (NCBI taxonomy): Eukaryota > Viridiplantae > Streptophyta > Pinopsida > Pinales > Pinaceae > Pinus > Pinus tabuliformis. Next base: position 1,061,386,487 of record CM062811.1, on the reverse strand, counting down.
TCTAAATTATTATATACTATAAAGAATAAGGTAAAGAGGAGTTATGATAATGAAGCAAAGAGGAGTTAAGAGATAGATTCAAATTATTATATGCTAATGAAGCAATTAAGAGCTTAATAGTATATATTAATTATGTTAAAATAGGGTTAGAATATGAATAAAGATAAGGGATAATATATGCTATCAATATATACATAAAAGGAGAGGAGGGAATTTATTTAAAACATAGTACTTAGGAGATTGAGAAATATTAATTATGTTAAATAAGATCAAATATATCAAGAAAAAAAGCGGGCGGGGGGGGGGGGGGGGGGGGAGAGGATGGAACTGATGACAGAGTTCTAAGCTGATGAAGTGTTAACTCATGTGCATAAGATTTAGATGAAGTTTTTGAGAGTTAGCACTTAATACATGAAGTATCCACTATCCCCAGAGGTAATATGGGATTACATATGTATATAACTTTGTGTAACTGTTTGAGTCACATATAATATAGTAGCTCAAACTACTAGCCTTGGATGTAGTGCTAAAATAAACTCTTGAACAATGGAGGGTTGCACATAAAATTGGAACAAAGAACCAACATAAATTGCTACAGACCACGCATTGGGTGTGGGAAAGAGGAGTCCATATAACTACACACACTCTCCAAAATAAAAGCCAATTGTTATGCACTAGCAAAGAGGAAATATAGAAACCAAGAAAAGGAAGACAATGCCAAAAAACATCAACATCAATAAAATTGCAAAATCCATTACATTGATGATAGTTTGTAAAAATTATAAAATGGAAAAACTAGAAGAAGTAGCTATCGATAGGCCATTGACATTCGTGAATCCATGCCCTAAGGCATAAGGAATATGGAGGTATAAATATGAATGGATATTGGATGACACCTGACAAATTTGGATTATTGCAGCTAGAAAATGACATAATAAGGAAGCCATGTATAAAGGGGGGAAGATAATTTTTCCTATAGTATTTTAATCACATAAAGAAGGTTGAAGCTTCATGTGACACAAAAATTATAGAGATAAGAACCATGACGTTTGTTAGAGGAGGAACTTCCACCCCAAGATGTAAAGTGAAGACTGAGACACTATGGTTGACTTTGACCCCTGTGCAGCCAAAAATAGTAGTAGAGGCTTATGAGATGGTATTGGGAAGTTTAAGAGAGAATATATACCACTAATAAAAGACACCACAAAAAATATATATGATCAGATATTGATCAAGGACCTTAATGATAGCTCAAATTTCAAAGTGTTTGAAAGAGTGTCGAACTTGAGCGACCAGATAGATCTAGTCTTCTTGATTCCAGCACTATGAATAGTTCGAAAAACCGGCACCATATGAAGGAGTTATCGCCATTTTAAAAAGTCCAGTAAACTGTAATTTATGGACATTTGACCAAGAATAATTTGATTTTTGGAAATATTAAAAAAATGTATATTCCAAGGAATATACATTGGAATATTCCAAGGAATATACATTGGAATATTCCCTTTTGGGGTAAGTACTAAACCTTTCCTTAAACATCTTTCTTTAAGTTCCGTATTGAGCACGTGGGTAGTATTCAGAAAGTGGGAAACAATATCTCGCGTGGACAAAAAGTTGTAAATGGTATTCTACGATTTCACTTAATTAACCTTAGTAGTCGACAAGTAGCATGTGCAAACTAATTTTCTCGCATACTCTCAACCTAATATCAGTCATGCAAGAATCTATGTGAGATTGCATGACAGTCGTTTGATTGGATGAGTCACATCGATAGTGGAGATCGTATGGGTTAGTTGGTGAGCGAACGATGTGATATCCATTGGATCGAGTAGGATAGATCGACGTTGGAGATTCTGCTATTTGAAATACTTACAATGTATATGTAACCACCGATTGCAAAGGGTTGACACAAGGTTGCATGACCGCCAGCTCTACGGAGGATTATCCCTAACCATTAGATTATACCACCTCATATGCATGCCCAAGCAGTTATGTTAACGGCTAATTTTGACAGTCCTGCTTGGCGAAGTAGACAAAAAGGTAGATATGCTAAATTTAACTGGAGTTAAGTGCCAATTCACCAAATTTGGTGGAGTATCCCTAGGGGATATTAACTAGATGAACTCTAGGAGCAATTTTCGACGAGAGAGAGTCAAACAAGAGACTAGCCAGGCCAATTGGAGCCTTTTGAAGCCAATGGAATAGTCCAAAGAAGCTAAAGAAGTCATATTCATAGAGATTTTCATCCAGGAAGATTTTGGAGCTAAGGGCCACCAGGGGTTAGAGGCAGTTGTAGGAGCTACTAGTACTCATTCTCAGTGAACCAATAGTCATTCCTCACTGTAATGAGACTTCTGAATCCATTGCAGGGATTTACAGAAGAAATTGGAGACTTATAAAGGCCAAGATGCTACAGGGAAGTTTCAGGCAGCCTAGCGCCAACCGTGGAGGAAGGCCTAGTTTTGGGATGCAGTGCTCATTTTGAGCAAATGATCAGTCTATTGTTGGTGTCTGATATGTGATGGAGATAGTAGAAGAGGTTTCAATGACAGTTAAAGAAATCTCAAGGAGTTAGTGCCATCAAGAAGCTCAGGATAACTCAAAGCACTGATTGAAGGAATCAAATCTAAGGGAGCTTAGATATGTTTGTAGAGTCATGACAGCCATGACAAAGATATAGATGGAATTCCAAGCCCATTGGTTCAGTTCAGTAACCTTTGGAGTTAAGTGTGGAACTTGTAAAAGAAACTTTTCCATAATCTCAAAGAGCCAAGTCAAGATGACAAAAGCTCAAGGAGACATAGCCCACGATATTCGAGTGAACTCCTAGATTAAATTTATTGTTATGTGTGGTTGTTTATTTGCTACATTATATGATTGTTATATGTGTTTAATATCAGCAGAAAGAAATGGACTTAAAAAACTTAAACAATTAAGAAGAAACAACATACACCTATCTCAAGTATTTAACTTCACAAATGTCATACATAAGCTAGATCATTTATTTGTCAAGATTTGAGTTGGATGTTCTTGTAAGAATAACAAGTTCTTTAACCCCCATTTCAGATCAGGTGGTATTAGAGCAGGTTACTTGATTGACAGAGCATATTTGCTTGATTGGCAGAGCAATAGGTTGCTTGTTTGAATTGAAAGGTGTTGAAACAGTACAAAGGATTTGATTGTTTGACTGTTTGTAAATTGACTGCTATTTGACGACAAGAAAGAAGAAGGGATGAAGGCATTCTCCTTACACAAAAGGACATCAAGGCAACCCTTGAAGCACAATAGGGTTTGTTTGCAAAAGGATGCTTGAATAAGAGTTTGACTTTACAAGCATTTAGTCCAAAAGTTTTGTCAATAAGATTTTGAAAGCTTTGTGAATTTTGTTGAAGTTCTTTTGTTCATTTCTATAATGACAACTTCTACAAGTAAGTTTTCAAAATCCTCCTCCTTCACAAGATTTTTTGATGAAGACATGAAGCGAGAGTTTTTCATCATGATGGATATGGTGAAACAAATGTATCAAGATGAAATGAAGAGCACCAACCTTTGACAGGAGTTGAATTCCATGAAGGAAGAGAAGCAATTTATTTTTGACAAATTGCAGGAAATGGAGAGCCAACTTCATATTGCAAATATGAGCCTCGAAAGGGTGCATAAGCTGGAGACACAACTCCTTGTTGCCATTTGAAGAAGAGGTAAACAATCCTAGTTTGTCTTCAATTTCCTCTAAGAATGTTTATGTTGGTTCTTTTGAAAAAAATACAAGAGGCATAGGGACCAAGTTGATATCAAAAATGGGCTATGAAGGAAAAGGATTGGGAAAACATGCACAGGGCATTTTTGAGCCAATAACGGTTGAGGAAAGGCCTAAGTATTTGGGTCTTGGCTATGGACAATATTGTGGAGAAAGTTCCAAAGAAACCATGAAGGTAATTGAAACAATCACTAGAAGGAGTTTCATGTTAGGTTCTCTACCTCAAGTTTGTAAAGATTGTATTGATGGGGAATGCAATTGTTTGAAACATACTTTTCAAGAATAAGGTGATCATAAGCATGCACTCGCACAAGGGAGTTTTCAAAGCTCTAAAATCATTGAAGGGATTGATGGTGTTCCGAAGGGAGCCAATTCTTCATTCAATTCACCTTCTCATGGAGGCAACAAAGGTCAAAGAGAAAGGTATAAATCTGATTTCAATCATATTTCTTTTGATCATGTTAAGCATGTTAAATTTCCACATAAGCATTGGAAAAAAATTGCATGTTTCTAGATTTTGGAAGAAAATGGCCACATACAAGAACCTTTTGAAGAAAAGGAGGCAAGAAGCCAAAGGTCCATTGTACAGGTAAAATTATGCTGTAAACAAGATGAACATGTGTTTCACTTATTGCCATAAGCAAGGAAATATTTCTGAAAAGTGTTGGATTTTGAATCCAACAATGCTTCCACGAAATTTGAAGAAAGTGGAAAAAGAGAATGGCAAGGATGGAAAGGAAGTTTCCATAATTGATATTTTTTAGGATGATTCACATGTTGATGTCAATGTGTAGTTAAAGGAAGTGCCTTTCATGTGGATTGGTAAGAAATGTTTAGATTTCTTATCGAATTAAAGTTGCATGTCTTTTGTTTTGATGCATTTCTTTGCTAATGGAATGCAAGTTGTAGGGTTTTACCAAAAAGGTGAATGAAAAAGCTGAGTATGAGACTCGCTTTATTGTAGCAAAATTATGATCATTTCAACTTTGTAAGTACATTTACATACGATTGAGGATCTTGTACTTATGATTGTGCTTGAGAGAAAGTCAAAGAATGGAATACGTACATGAGAATGGTACGTATAAACAAAGGAATGTTGATGGTTTCATTGTATTTGAACATGCATGTGTAATTGACTTGACAATCAATTGCTTTGTTTAAACATGCATGCAATGTCATATCGACTTGGAAAAGTTGATTTTATCTCCAAGATTGAAAAAGGGAGATAATGATGAAGTGTTTCACAAGAGGTGGAATTCTTTCTCCTTTGAAAAACAATCATCAAGTTCTTTTTGTACATGTTTGACTTGGAGATTTAGTTGTTTGAAAAGGTATGTTTTTGTTGTCTTGTGATTTAGTCGAACATTTGTACACAAAGATGTAAAAGACATGATGATGATTCACAAGATGTGAAATTTGTTTATTTTGATGGAGCAAGTGTTTACGTCATCAAGTTATTTCTTGCATTATGTTTTTTGGACAAGATGTCAGAAGAAGATTTGTAGCAACAAAAGTCACCATAGAAGTGGCTTGGTCAGAAATGGTTTGACTTCTCGACACAGTAAAATATACTTTCATTGGTACATATGCAAATTTCAGTTCAATATGCATATATTTATGATGTAATCTCACGCTTGTTTTACCCACCTTGGGTCATGATCAAGGAAGCGGTGTTCAGCTACCTTCTGTAATCTTCCCAATAGAAATTTTGAATGATTTCAAGGAAGACTATTCTTAACAGGAGGACAAGTGCATCCAGGAAGGGAAGTGTCAACTACCTTCAAGTTTTGGTTCAAAGGCACTAGCCATGCAAGCAAAGTGTATGGAGGCTAAAAGAAGAGGGTGTTGTACTCTCATTTACTGTACAGATCAGTATATCAGTCTTTTGGGGTCCAAAAGATTCCTAATGGGGAGGAGTGATCAGATATTGATCAAGGACCTTAACAATAGCTCAAATTTCAAAGTGTTCGAAAGAGTGTCAAACCTTAGCAAATGGATAGATCTTGTCTTCCTGATTCCGGTGCCATGAACAGTTCAAAAAACCGACACCATATGAAGGAGTTATCGCAATTTGAAAAAGTCTAGTAAACTGTAATTTATGGACATTTGACCAAGAATAATTTGATTTTTGGAAATATTAAAAAAAGGTATATTCCAAGGAATATACCTTGGAATATTCTCTTTTGAGGTAAGAACCAAAACTTTCCTAAAACGTCTTTCTTTAAGTTCTGTATTGAGCACGTGGGCAGTATTCGGAAAGTGGGAAACAATATCTCGCACGGACAAAAAGCTGTAAATGGTATTCTACGATTTCACGTGATTGACCTTAATAGTCGACATGTAGCATGGGAAAACTAATTTTCTCGCACGCTCTCGACTTGATATCAGCCATACAAGAATTTGCAAGAAATTGTGCGACAGCCATTCGATTAGACGAGTGACATCGACGGTGGAGATCATCTGGGCTAGTTGGTGAGCGGATGACACGATATCCGTTGAATTGAGCAGGACAGAACGACGGTGGAGATTCTTCTATTTGAAATGCTTCTAATGCATATGTAACCACCAATTGCAAATGGTTGACACGCGGTTGCATGACCGCCAGATCTACGGAGGATTATCCCTAACCGCCGGGATTATACCGCCCCATATGTGCACCCAAATAGTTATGTTAATAGCTACCTCCGATGGTTAGGCTTGGAAGAGTGGAAAAAAATTTGGATATGCTAAATTTAACTAGAGTTAAGTGCCAGTTCACCAAATTTGGTGGAGTATCCCTAGGGGATATTGACTAAATGCACTCCAGGAGCAGTTTTCAATGAGAGTGAGTGAAACAAGAGGCTAGCTAGGCTAATTGGAGCCTTCTGAAGCCAATGTAATAGTGTAGAGAAGCTGAAGAATTCATTCTTCATAGAGATTTTCATCCAGGAATATTTTGGAGCTCAGGGCCACCAGGGGTTGGAGGCGGTTGTAGGAGCTACCTGTACTCATTCTCAGTGAACCAATAGTCATTCCTGGCTGTAACGAGTCTTTTGAATCCATTTTAGGGATTTGCAGAAGAATTTAGAGACTTTTAAAGGCCGATGTTCTATAGGTATGTTTGAGGCAGCCTAGTGCAAACCGTGGAGGAAGGCCTAGTTTGGGGATGCAATGCTCATTTTGAGAAAATGATCAGTCTATTGTTGGTGTCATATACGTGCCAGAGATAGTATAAGAGGTTTTAGTGATAGTTAAATAATTTTGAAGGAGTTAGTTCCATCAAGAAGCTCAAGATAGCTCATAGCACTAATTGAAGGAATCAAGTCTAAGGGAGCTTGGATATGTTTGCAAAGTGATGACAGTGATGACAACGATATAGATGGTATTCCAAGCCCATTGGTTCAGTTCAATAACCTTTGGAGTCAAGTGTGTAACTTTTAAAAGAAACTTTGCCATAATCTCAAAGAGCCAAGTCAAGATGAGAAAAGCTCAAGGAGACGTAGCTCACGATATTCGGGTGAACTCCTATATTAAATTTGTTGTTATGTGTGGTTGTTTATTTGTTGCATTATATGACTGTTATATGTGTTTAATATCAGCAGAAACAAATGGACTTAAAACATTGAAACAGTTACAAACAAACAACATACACCTGCCTCAAGTATTTAATTCCACAAATGTCATACATAAGCTAGATCATTTATTTGTCAAGCTTTGAGTGGGAGGTTCTTGTAAGCATAACAATTTGTTAAACCCCCATTTCAGATCAATATATCCAAAAGAATCCTAATTACCCAATGCTGATTCCTCAGATCCCAGCTATACCTATTGGTGAGGGGAACATGATCAGTGCAATTGATCACTTGAAGTTTTTCAGAACATGACATTAGGGACACAAAAAAAAAACTAGAGCTCATGTGGGACATATAACTAAGGTCTATAGTGAGAAAATATGGCCCAATTATCATAGTGGAACCACATGATTGGGTGTGTGAGCTACACAAATTAGGTATATTAAACTTTTCCAAAATCCCACATTTCAAAAGAAGTGTAGAAATCAACATATGTGTTAAACACCTATTGAGTTACATTCATCAAGGATTCCTATGGTTGGATTAGAAAATATCCATTGACACAAAATTGATTAGTAAAATTACAAGGCTATCTATAGCAGGTGAAGATCCATAATTTTACTTCGAGATAAAAGAAAAGAAAAATCACTATTGAGGAAGTCAAGGAAAAGTATGGAAAACACAAGGTAAGTAAGGATTTCACATCCTAGCATAAATTATTGTGCCATAAATGTTTCCACATAGGCGATGACATGCAGGTTACTACATAAATTTTAGAATATGAGGTCTTAGCGGGAGTCATAATTACAGTAGCTAAGTGTGTAATAGGGGTCCATATGAATTGGGCTACATTCTTACTCAACTAGTTCCTAATTCACTATTAGGAGGCACATGGAAACAATCCATAGTTCCACTATGTGTGGTTCCTAATAGTAATCATGCTCATCACATGGAGGGAACTAGAGGAGATGCAATTCCTTGCTATAGAGGAGAAATCAATTATGGCATCGCAATACACCTCCCTGTGGCATACCACATAAAAGAAACAATAGATATATAATAATGTCACCTTTTCTGTATATACAGAAACCATACAACATATAATAGAATGTATCTCTCACATACTTCCCTATATTTTTAAAGTATATAGTTGAATAGTGCATTTAAAAGTGACTCCACACTACATGTCAATACAGTTGAAGAGGGATCAAATGTAAAAATGGTTTCCAATAATTATAGGTTGATGAAGGATGAATTCAACAATTTTATTAGTAGCTAGGATGTAGGATGAAGGGTCCCTGAGACAAAGGAACTCCGAAATATCGAGAGTAGCATGGTTTAGTTAGTTCATGAATATGTGCCACAAACTAAACAATGTAAACATGTGGTAGATGCAAATATGAGGATACTACATAGGTTGGAGAGAAGAAAAGTAAGAAACATACAATGGAAGAAGGTTCCTCTATATCCAAAGCAGAAAGACACTAAAATGGCAGGAATCCAGGGTCCATCACTGATTGATGATGACATATAAATAATTCGAGAATAGGTTAAAAGCATCACCCGAGGAGTGTTGACACATGAACTATTTGAATAGCTACAACAACTACTAAAGACAAGAAAACTAACTCAAGCACAGTCATGGGGAACAAATTAGGAAACAACAAGGAGTGTTCCTAGTGTAATTGAACAATAGGCACCATGATTAAAAACCTCATATCAACACCACATGCTTTAGGTATCACCAGGAGAGATGATATTTCCAACAAAGTGATGCAAAAGAAAGTAGAAGAACTAAGCCATATCAAATTTATGTTTTCATAGTTCATGTAGGACAACCTACTTCAAATACAAGATAGCGTTGTCCAAGAGATACAATTTTGCATCATGACAATAGTGATGTAACTAAAAAAGTTGACTACCATTCATGACACACTAAAGATATAAAAAATTCAACTAATGGTTGAGAGGGAGCAAGTGGAATAGAGGGAAAAAACACTTAGTAAAGTACTAGAGAATATATATAGTGATCTCCCATAGGAAACCATGGAAGTAAATACATTGATATAAGGGAAAATAACAAATATTGGAAAGGACATACAAGAACTAAAGGAAAATATTATAGAGATGGAGTCACATATGAAAACCCAACCATACCAAACAAGCAGAAGAAATGAGAGAGGGAGAAAACATTAATAACACATGTTGGGTGACTGGAAAAAAGTATGAATAATGTCACGAGTTAGACGAGAAGAGAGAAACTATATTGAAAACACCACTCAAAAACATAAAACTTAATGACATAGTACAAAACATAGAGACTATGTAGGAAAAAATCCAGAAGCTCCATGACACCATAACCACCTTGCAATCTGAAGAGTGTCGGGACACCATGATGGAAAAAGCACAACTCATAAAACACCTTAAGTATTGGAGGACTAAGTAGTAATAGTTAGCAAAAAAAAATTATGCCTCGTAGGAAGAGGCATTCATATTCACTAAGTAAATTGGGACCTTTTATCAAACAATCAAGAAATAAATACAGGATAATGTGGAAATACTGAGGATCCCCATGAAAACTGAGCTTGTAGATGAGATCCAGTGATCCAGATTTAAACAGGAACGCAACAAAATACAGAGATAACCATATACACAAGGCTGCAGCGGAAAAAATACTTCATTTCATTAATGGAAAATACTGAAATATGCTTACAACCGGAAATAGGAATAAACCAGCTAGGGCGATGGTAGCTTATCTCTGAGAAGAGATGTGGCGGCTACATGCCTCTGAACTGTTCTAAATTGTGTTACAATGAGGCTCGAAGGCCTATTTATTATTGAGAAACAATGGAAAACCCCTCACTTCCCAAAACCTAACCCTAGAAGATGAAACGCCAAATTGTGGGCCCCGTTTTGGGGTGAGTTGAACAGCCAACTTCCCGGGTCGCGAATTGGTCGTATTATCTCCGTTTGACGCACATGATAGCCCGTTGGAAAGGTCTCTCCGAGGAATACGACGGAAAAGACGATTTTTTTGGTGTAAAAATCGCTGGCGGTAGATTTCCGAAAAAACGTCGTTTAGGGCCTCAAAATAGCTCCGGAAGTTTAGGACCCAAAAAACTGCTAAAAATAGTAAATTGTGCTATAATTAAGGAAACTCAAAATGCTGAGAGAAACAATGGTGGGGGTCCAGGTGGACTTGGTAGGTGGCCACCAATATCCACCTGGATCATTCCTCCCCCCTTAGGAAGCAATGGTCCCCATTGCGTTGAGTTCCTCCATGAGATGAGGAGACTTTTGTTGAACTTGGTCCCTGGTGAGCCACTTGCCATGGTGAAGGAGTTGCCCTTCTTTGACAACTCGATATAGTTGGATATTCTGTTGGCGAGTATTCTTGATATGTGTGTCCATGATTAGATTAGTTGCAGCTTGTTCCATGCAATCTAGATTTAATTATGTGGGTGTGAGCTGTTCTGCAATGTCGGATGTGTCTAGCAATGGTGGAAAGTATGGCCGAAGGCGGTCCACATTGAACACTAGGTGTAGGGCAAGGAATGGGGGAATGCTGAGTTCAACTGCATTGTCTCCCACAGCTCTAGTAATGGTGTAGGAACCATATCGAAGTGGTATCAGTTTCCGATAGGCTCCAGCAAGGTGTTCCTTTTGCAAATGCACCCAGACTTTGTCACCCACCTGAAACTTGTGTGGCACCCGATGTTGATCATGTCGCTGCTTGAACTTGGCATTTGATTTCTCCATAATGTCATGGACTTGCTGGCAAATATGTTGGATGTGCTCAATGAAGCTAGTTTCCTTGTTTGTTTCGGACTGGACATGAGCCGAATTTGTGTGAGTAGCTACAAGTGGCATGGCCACATCAATGGGGCATAGTGGCTGGAATCCCAAGCCCACCTGAAAAGAGATGAGGCCAGTCAAGATGTGAAGAGCTCGGTTGTAGCTGTGCTGAACATAGGGGAGGCTCTCGTCCCATGTGCGTGGATGCTTTGAGTTGTACATGCGCAGAATGTGTACAATCATCCTATTGACAACCTCTGTCTGGCCATCAGTTTGAGGATGGAAGGCTGTGGACTTAGTGAGTTTGGTGTCTAGCATTGACCAGAGACTAGACCAAAATGTATAGAGGAACCGACTATCCTGATCTGAGATGATAGACTGTGGGATCCCAAAGTGCACCCACACTCGTTCAAAGAAGAGTTTAGCAGTGGCTTCTGCTGTGATGTTCTTCTTGCAAGCCACCATGATGGCCATCTTCGAGAACCTGTCGACGACCACAAAAACACAATCATTTCCATGCTTAGTGGAAGGAAGGCCTGACATGTAATCCATGGAGATGGATTCCCAAGGTTGACTAGGGGTAGGCAGTGGGGTATAGAGGCCTTGCTTCTTGATGGTCGGTTTTGCAATGGCACAGGCAGTACATGATCTGATGTACTTCCCAACATCCTGTCGAAGATTCGGCCAATAGAAATACTTTTGCAGCATTGCCACCATTTTCTCGACCCCAAAATGCCCAGCAGCTCGACTATAGTGTGCTTCCCAAATCATCTTGGCACGCTCGCTTGAAGGAACACAAAGGTGACCCAGATGGCATAACAAGGCATCCTGGAGGTGAAAATTTGGAACATGCCGACCCTCCAAGAGTGTCTGGTATGTGTGGCCAAATTCTGGGTCGCTTTTGTAGAGATGTGGCCAATCAGAAGTCTCATGCCCACAAGAGTTGAGCATAGTGGTTAATGCCATGATCGGTGGTCGACTGAGGCAATCTGCAACATTATTGGTGCTGCCCTTCTTATACTTGATATTCAAATGGAACTGTTGCAGGTATGTAGACCACTTCTGATGGCGATCATTCTGCAATTTCCCTTGGGTCTGTATGAACTGCAGGGGTCGGTGGTCTGTGTGGATGACCATTTCCTTCCCCAAAATGTAATGCTTCCATTGTCGACATGCCTACACAATGGAATACATCTCTTTATCATAAGTGGAATACTTCTAGACTGTGTCTAAAAGTGTTTCACTGTGATATGCCACTGGATGCCCGTGTTGAGTAAGGACTGCCCTAATAGCATAGTCAGAGGCATCTGTCTCGACCTCAAATGATTGTTGTAAATCTGGTAATGCGAGCACGGGTGTTGTGTAGAGTCGATCTTTCAACTCTATGAATGCCTTCTGTTGAGATTCAGACCAAAAAAATTTCTCTTTCGCTCCTCCCTTGGTGACTTGACTCAAGGGCCAAGTGATATGAGAAAACCCCAACACGAACCTGCGGTAAAAGTTGGCAAGACCTAGAAAGCTGCGGAGCTCTGTCAGAGTGGTTGGAGATGGCCAATCCCGAATGACTTGGATCTTGGCTGGATCCACATGCACCCCCTGTTCATCAATAATGTATCCCAGATATTGACCTATTTTGAACTGTGTTACAATGAGGCTCGAAGGCCTATTTATTATTGAGAAACAATGGAAAACCCCTCACTTCCCAAAACTAACCCTAGAAGATGAAACGCCAAATTGTGGGCCCCGTTTTGGGGTGAGTTGAACAACCAACTTCTTGGGGTCGCGAATTGGTTGTATTATCTCCGTTTGACGCACATGATAGCCCGTTAGAAAGGTCTCTCCGAGGATTACGACGGAGAGGACGATTTTTTTGACAAAAAAATCGTCGGCGGTAGATTTCCCAAAAAACGTCGTTTAGGGCCTCAAAACGGCTCCGGAAGTTGAGGACCCGAAAAATTGCTAAAAATAGTAAACTTTGCTATAATTAAGGAAACTGAAAATGCTGAGAGAAACAATGGTGGGGGTCTAGGTGGACTTGGCAAGTGGCCACCAATATCCACCTGGATCATCCAGGAACAAGCAAAGGACAACCAGACAAAGGTCACTACAATAACCTAGCGATTAGAGGTACTCATTGATAGGGAAAATGAAACAGTTTCCTCAGTATATTCAAAATAATACTGAGTGGCTAAGGTTGAGCCATAGGTGAGTGTTGGGGGTCTGTATGAGTAGCAATTTTCAGAAATGATTTTTTGGATCTGTGGAGAGGAGCGTCACACTAAAGAGTGAAATAAGGGTCAGTGCACACAATGTAGGAAATATTTTAGGCTATTTTGTGGTTTTTTCCCCATGTTAAAGAATTTCCCATAGGAAAAGTCGCTTGTTTCTTAGTTTTTCACCCTAATGTAAACTTATAAATAGTTAAACTTGCAATGTAATAGAGAGATATATGAAGATAGACTTAGAAAAAAAGGTGTTTTTTATGATGTAACATGATGGATTAGGTTGGTGAGCCGTGATAGTTGCAATGTATTCAAGGATTTTTAGAAGAAATCAAAATATCTATATGGTTTCATGAGTTGTTGTTATGCATTATGTTGTCAATGATTTGATTTTTCTATTATATGTTCTTAATGATTGAATTACTACATGAATTAGGAATATACTTCATTTTTCTATATTAAGAATGATAGAAATACCATAAGCTCTAGGTCTCCTTCACCCCTATAGAATTGTCTAGGTTCCTGTAGCCCCTCATAAAATGCCTTGGGTGACACTTCACCTTATTGTGCCTGATTGTAAAAGGGATGGGTATGAGGGTCTTTATTGGTTGTTCTTTCACTTTAAACATGCGCATTCCCTCCACACACCAACACGCAGATATCCTTCTGCTGTGTTGCGTGCCCACGCACTGTTCCTTTGACTGCTCTGTGTTCTTTTGCTTCAGGGACGCACCCAAAGATACTATCGCGCCGCGTCTTTTGCTACAGAGACGCACCTGAAAACACTATCGCGCCGCGTCCTTCTGCTTCAGAGACGCACCTGAACCTTGATCGCTCTGCGTCCCCACGCAGATCTACAGTCACTGCGCTGCGTCCCAGACGCACCTGAACTTCGTCTGCCCTGCGTCCCCACGCAGATCTCCAGACTCTGTACTGCGTCCCGGCGCGCTTTCCTTTCACTGTACCTGCGTCCCTTTGGGTATGAATGATTTCAAGACCTTAAGAGTAACCCAAACAGTCAGATCTACAGATCTGATCTTGCGCCAAAGAGATCTCAGTCCTTCAGTAGATTCGCCTTTTAGATATAGACCAGATCTCACCCAATAAGATATTCCACAAAAAAAAGACATGCTTAGCCAAATGATCTCCTTGCTTTATATAGGCAAGCTCCTCCTCAAAACATGGAACAATACCACGAGCCGACACCATAGAAACACAAAACCGTCGACTAGATACCACACAAGAAACCCCCACGTGCTTTTTCTCTGCCTTGAAATGTGTGCACTGGGTGGACGCACCCCCTGAACGGCTGGCCTGCGTCGCTGGACGCGGACCCTGCATGGTGTACCTGCGGGTACGCACCTTTTGAACTGGTTTCCTACGTCCTTCTTAATTTTCAACAAACTGAGAGCCTTGCCACTGGAGTTGCCATCAAGTACAACATTTGTAACATACAGTCATACCAGAAATACTAATGCCAACAATCTCCCCCTTTGGACTTGATGGCAACCTTACAAACTTCAGCTTCATTCTCCCCCTTTGACATCAAGGGCAAAGGGTTATGCTCCCCCTAAGATCATGCTCCCCCTGAACCAGATCTCTAACAAAGAACCATAATCCTCCATGAAAGAGATAGAGACATATTGCAGCTATTTCCAAGATCTCCTTCTGACCATCCTCCATAATGCCAACAATGCATTATATGCTCCCCCTGAACCTGTACCAAAAAAGGGTTCAACAATAAGATGATGCATCAACAACCCCCAGCTTTTGCCTGAGGTACTCAAAAGTGTCCCTGGGCAATGGTTTGGTGAGAATATCAGCAACTTGTTCCTTAGAAGGAACATACTCCAACTTGACTTTTTGTTCAAGCACTTGTTCCCGGAGAAAATGATACTTGATTGGTATGTGCTTGGTTTTTGAATGCATAACCGGATTCTTTGAGATGCTGATTGCACTTGTGTTATCACATAAGATGGGGATAGGTGGTGTACAAGTGATTTGAAAATCCTGCAAAGTCTGCATCATCCAAAGAAGTTGGGTGCAACAAGATGCAGCAGCAACATATTCCGCTTCAGCTGTAGACAAGGCAATCGAACTCTGTTTCTTGCTGAACCAAGATACCAGTCTGGAACCCATAAAGAACGCACCACCACTTGTGCTTTTCCTGTCATCCACGCTTCCGGCCCAATCTGCATCTGTATAAGCATGAAGAGTAAGATCTGTATCTCTAGGATACCATAAGCCATAATTTTGAGTCCCTTGAAGATATTTGAAAATTCTCTTCACTGCCTGAAGATGAGTCTCCTTCGGATTTGCCTGAAATCTTCCAACTATTCCAACTGCATGCATGATGTCCGGTCGGGTACCTGTCAAATATAGTAAACTTCCAATCATAGATCTGTAGGTTGGTTGATGTACTGCTGCAGATTCATCATTTGCACTGAGACTACATCCTGTGACCATGGGTGTACATACTGGTTTTGCATCTTCCATGCCATATTTCTTCAAAATCTGCTTGAGATACTTGGTTTGAGATAAAAAGATTCCTCCTTCCTTTTGTTGGATTTGCAAACCAAGGAAATATGTCAGTTCTCCTAGCAAGGACATTTCAAATTCTTTCTGCATGACCGAGGCAAAGCTTTGACTCATAGCTTCTTCATTGCTGCCAAAAATAATGTCATCTACATACACAACAAGTATTAGCAATTTGTCATTTTCAACTTTTATATACAGATTGCTATCTGCTGAACCTTTTGAAAAACCTTGTTGATGAAGATATTTGTCCAACCGGTAGTACCAAGCCCTTGGAGCTTGTTTGAGACCATAGAGAGCCTTTTTCAATTGGCATACAAGATTTGGATCATTTCCAAGAATGAACCCATCTGGCTGTTCAATGTACACTTCTTCTTCCAAGTCTCCATTCAGAAAGGCTGATTTCACGTCCATTTGAAATACTTTGAAGTTTTGAAAACTTGAGAGAGCAAGGAACATTCGGATGGCCTCAAGTCTTGCAACAGGAGCAAAAGTTTCTTCAAAGTCTATTCCTTCTTGCTGCGCATACCCTTTACAAACAAGTCTGGCTTTGTTTCTAATTACTTCTCCATTTTCATTCAATTTATTTTTGAAGACCCATTTTGTTCCGATAACATTCTTATCCTTTGGTCTAGGAACCAGCTCCCAAGTGTTTTTCTTTTCGATTTGCTCAAGTTCTTCATCCATTGCTTTCACCCAACATTCATCTTTGCATGCTTCTTTCACATTTTGTGGTTCAGTAGAGGAGAGTAATGCCAAATAGCTTGAGGCTTCTGCAACTGTTCTTCTTGTTTGTACACCTGCTTCTTTCTGCCCCACAATCTGAGATTCTGGATGATTCTTCTGAACATATCTGGATGGAGTTTTCTCTTCTATTCTTGTCTGCTCCTCTGGTTCTTCTTGAGGTTCTCCTTGGGGTTCTTCTTCTTCATTATTCTGTCTTTGAGGGTAGCCTTCATCTTCTTCTATATCTTCATGATGTACTTGCCTAGGAATATATCCCTTCTCATCAACCACTACATCAATGCTGTCAACAATTCTGCCAAGTCTTTTATTGTAGCATTTGTATGCTTTGCTATGTGGAGAATAGCCAAGAAGAATGCCTTCATCTGCTCTAGGTTCAAGTTTGCCAAGCTGCTCATCAGTATTCTTGATATAGCATTTGCTCCCAAAGATTTTGAAGTGCTTTACCGAAGGAGTCCTGCCACTCCAAAGCTCATGAGGAGTTTGAGTGCTGTTCACCCGGACATTTGTTTTGTTGAGAATAACAACCGCAGCATGTGCAGCTTCACCCCAGAAAGTTGCGGGAGTTCCTGATTCATCAAGCATAGCACGAGCCATTTGTTGGATTGTTCTGTTCATTCTTTCAACAACTCCATTTTGCTGAGGAGTTCTAGCTGTAGAGAATTCTCTCCTTATCCCATGTTCATCACAGAAATCGAAAAATTCATTTGAAGTAAATTCCCCACCTCTGTCGGATCTGAGGCACTTAATTTTGTGACCTGATTCATTTTCAACCAAGGCTTTGAAGGATTTGAATTTTTCGAATGCTTCATCTTTGTGCTTCATAAGTCCTAACCAGACAAACCTGGAGAAATCGTCAATAAATAATATCAAGTATTCCTCTCCTCTAGGTGTTCTTTTCCTGAATGGACCACATGTATCTGTATGTACTAGCTCAAGAGGCATGCTAGCTGATCCTTCTTTCTCTGGAAAGTTAGTCCTGGTTTGTTTTCCAAACTGACATGATCTGCATATGGTGTTGTCAGGAATTTTGATATCTGGAAGATCGCGAACTGCCTGATATTTGCATGCTTTCCTTATTTGTGAGAAGCTTAGATGTCCCAACCTTCGATGCCATAACCAGTGCTCTTCATCCTTGCTTAGATAGCATTGTTGTTGTCCTTCTTCAAATATGTACAGATTATTTGGAGTTCTTTTGCCTTTGAGTACTGTTTTACCTGTATCAAGATCACGAACAAGACATCCATTCGATCTGAAAATAACCTCGGTTCTTTGATCACACATCTGGCTGACACTTAGAAGATTATGCTTCAATCCATCAACATACAAAACATTTCCAGCTTTGACCTTTCCTTTTAACTGAGCAATGCCTTTTCCTTTTATAGTTGCAGGAGTATCATTTCCAAAAGAGACTTTCTTTCCTTTTTCTAGAGCAGAATAAGATTCAAGTTTTTCTTTATCACCTGTCATATGCTTCGAACATCCACTGTCAATGTACCATAGATTTTCCTGTCCCTCTGCATAAAATGCTATTCCACATCTTTCTGTTTGAGGTTCCTTTATTCTCCATGTTTTGGTGCTTGAGGCTTGCTCCTTTTTCTGCTGAAACCTGCTCCTGCATTCAGATTCTTCATGACCAAAGTTATTGCAAATAGAACATTCAACTTCATTTTCAAGAACCGAAAAGTTGTTATAGGTCCTTTTTGTAATCCCTGTCATACTTCTTTGTTTTTGAGCTTCCCTAGTCATGATTGTTTTATATGCAACACATTGAGCTGCTTTGTGACCAAAGTTATGACAAGAAAAGCATTGTCCATTGAAGAAACTTCTGCGGTTATCGAATCTACCAGCCAACTGATTGTAATTTCTATTTTCATCTATTCTTGGACCAAATTGAGAAGATTTTACCTGTGGCTGGTTCACCCTTAAGATGGATTGCCCTTGATAGTTTCTGTTTGTAATTCGTTCCTGCTTTACCTGATGATCTTCATTGTTCTTTTGCTCATTTCTTCTTGCTGCATCAAGATAACTTTTTGAGGTGGATGCTTGAGAGGTTTCTCCATTGTAGCCCAGACCTGTCTTGTTTAGAGGAGACCGCTGCACATTGATAATCTCATCCAAAGTTTCAGATCCTTTGACAAACTTAAGATTAATAGCTTTTGTTTTCTCAATCTCTTTTCTAAGACCAACAATTTCACCTTCTAGTTTTTCAAGATGTTTTTCCTTTTCATCAATTTGAAATTGTAGAGTATCAATGATCACATTCTTTTCTTCTATACATCTCTTGAGTCTAGTGATTTCATCATAAAGGTTATCCACATCTATAGCATCCATATAATCATCATCTTCAAATGCCATTAATAACTTATATTCATTACCTCGTTCATCTTCATCACTGTTTGATAGACCATCACTATCTTCATGGGTGTAGTAGCTTTTCTTATTTGCACTTTGTTTCTTGTTCCATCTAGCAGGTTCCTTTCCTTTATCCTTATAAGGACATTTTGCAGCATAATGACCTACTCTTCCACAAGCAAAGCATTTGAAAGGTAGCTTACCTCTGAACCTTCCAGAACCCCTTTGAAGATTTCTGACAAAATTTGATTCTTCTTCCTCTTCTTCTGGAACATGGCTTGCTTCATAGTAATCTTCTTTGCCTGATGCCTTAAAAGCAGCTTCCCTTCTGTCTGATGGACCTCCCTTTCTCATTTCATAAGCAGTTAGAATTCCATGTAGCTGAGACATAGTGAGAACACGGAGATTTTCCTTTTCTTCTATTGCAGATACTTTAGATTCAAACTTGGGGGATAATGATCTTAGAATCTTTTCAACTACTATAGCCTCTTTTATTTCTTCACCCAAATTTTTCATACAATTAACAATCTCATCTACCCGAAGAAAATAATTAGCCACACTTTCATCATTATACATCTTGAGAGTCTCATATTGAATCCTGAGAGTTTGAAGTTTAGCTCGTTTTACCTGTTCATCTCCTTCATAGCTCGTGACCATTTTGTCCCATATCTCTTTTGCTGATTTGAAGTGCATTACCTTCATGAATTCTGTTTGGGATATACTTCCTAATAGAGTACTGACTGCTTTTGCATTTGTTTCATACTTCTTTTTCTCAGCTGGATCTGTAGGAGTAGCTGAAGGAAAAGCATAGCCTGTTTCTACAATGTCCCAAACTTCTGTACCAAGAGATTGAAGATATGCAGTAACTCTTACCTTCCAATAATTGAAGTTTGTCCCATCAAAAATCGGTGGCCTGATTGATGCTTCTCTCTCGTAGTTGCTCATGATGAACGATCTACCTTCAAGCGATCAAGCTTCTCTGAAGGACCTGCTCTGATACCAATTGTTGGAAATAATACTGAGAGGGGGGTGAATCAGTATTATCTAGCAATTTAATAAATCTTCCTTATTTGATCTTTGAATTATTTTTGCATGTCAGTACCATAAAATAATGAGCATGAAAAACAGATAGTCACACCAAAGAACACAAGATGTAAGGTGGAAACCCAATGTGGGTGAAAACCACCTGCTGCAATATGTCTCTATCTTCTTTCAATTTAGAAACTTCTTTTACAATGATTTTGTACTGGTGCAGTCCTTTACCAGTACGCAGGCTGCAACCTGCAGAGAGCTACAACTCTCTCTCTTTCTCGATTTCCAGTCTACTCCTGGAAGGGAGCTACAACCCCCTACTTCTTTTCATAAAGCATCAGATGATCAACAAGTACATAACAGATATAGACCACTACAGATATCAGATCAGCAATAACAGAACTAACCCAGAACACCTTATCAACAGAGAAATTCAATCAACAGAACATCTTAAAACAGAGACGCAGTTTTTCCTTCTGTGGCCTGCGACCAGACGCAGTTAACCTTCTGCTACTCTGCGTCCACACGCAGATATCCTTCTGTTGTGCTGCGTGCCCACGCACTGTTCCTTTGACTTCTCTGCGTTCTGTTGCTTCAGGGACGCACCCAAAGATACTATCGCACCGCGTCTTTTGCTACAGAGATGCACCTGAAAACACTATCGCGCCGCGTCCTTCTGCTTCAGAGACGCACCTGAACCTTGATCACTCTGCGTCCCCACGCAGATCTACAGTCACTGCGCTGCGTCCCAGACGCACCTGAACTTCGTCTGCCCTGCGTCCCCACGCAGATCTCCAGACTCTGTACTGCGTCCCGCCGCGCTTTCCTTTCACTGTACCTGCGTCCCTTTGGGTATGAATGATTTCAAGACCTTAAGAGTAACCCAAACAGTCAGATCTACAGATCTGATCTTGCGCCAAAGAGATCTCAGTCCTTCAGTAGATTCGCCTTTTAGATCTAGACCAGATCTCACCCAATAAGATATTCCACAAAAAAAAGACATGCTTAGCCAAATGATCTCCTTGCTTTGTATAGGCAAGCTCCTCCTCAAAACATGGAACAATACCACGAGCCGACACCATAGAAACACAAAACCGTCGGCTAGATACCACACAAGAAACCCCCACCTGCTTTTTCTCTGCCTTGAAATGTGTGCACTAGGTGGACGCACCCCCTGAACGGCTGGCCTGCGTCGCTGGACGCGGACCCTGCATGGTGTACCTGCGGGTACGCACCTTCTAAACTGGTTTCCTGCATCCTTCTTAATTTTCAACAAACTGAGAGCCTTGCCACTGGAGTTGCCATCAAGTATAACATCTGTAACATACAGTCATACCAGAAAACATAATGCCAACAATCTCCCCCTTTGGACTTGATGGCAACCTTACAAACTTCAGCTTC
This sequence comes from Pinus tabuliformis, assembly GCA_031772625.1. Lineage (NCBI taxonomy): Eukaryota > Viridiplantae > Streptophyta > Pinopsida > Pinales > Pinaceae > Pinus > Pinus tabuliformis. The sequence continues at coordinate 1,061,365,095 of CM062811.1, read as the reverse complement.
ATTCTCCCCCTTTGACATCAAGGGCAAAGGGTTATGCTCCCCCTAAGATCATGCTCCCCCTGAACCAGATCTCTAACAAAGAACCATAATCCTCCATGAAAGAGATAGAGACATATTGCAGCTATTTCCAAGATCTCCTTCTGACCATCCTCCATAATGCCAACAATGCATTATATGCTCCCCCTGAACCTGTACCAAAAAAGGGTTCAACAATAAGATGATGCATCAACAACCCCAGCTTTTGCCTGAGGTACTCAAAAGTGTCCCTGGGCAATGGTTTGGTGAGAATATCAGCAACTTGTTCCTTAGAAGGAACATACTCCAACTTGACTTTTTGTTCAAGCACTTGTTCCCGGAGAAAATGATACTTGATTGGTATGTGCTTGGTTTTTGAATGCATAACCGGATTCTTTGAGATGTTGATTGCACTTGTGTTATCACATAAGATGGGGATAGGTGGTGTACAAGTGATTTGAAAATCCTGCAAAGTCTGCATCATCCAAAGAAGTTGGGTGCAACAAGATACAGCAGCAACATATTCCGCTTCAGCTGTAGACAAGGCAATCGAACTCTGTTTCTTGCTGAACCAAGATACCAGTCTGGAACCCATAAAGAACGCACCACCACTTGTGCTTTTCCTGTCATCCACGCTTCCGGCCCAATCTGCATCTGTATAAGCATGAAGAGTAAGATTTGTATCTCTAGGATACCATAAGCCATAATTTTGAGTCCCTTGAAGATATTTGAAAATTCTCTTCACTGCCTGAAGATGAGTCTCCTTCGGATTTGCCTGAAATCTTCCAACTATTCCAACTGCATGCATGATGTCCGGTCGGGTACCTGTCAAATATAGTAAACTTCCAATCATAGATCTGTAGGTTGGTTGATGTACTGCTGCAGATTCATCATTTGCACTGAGACTACATCCTGTGACCATGGGTGTACATACTGGTTTTGCATCTTCCATGCCATATTTCTTCAAAATCTGCTTGAGATACTTGGTTTGAGATAAAAAGATTCCTCCTTCCTTTTGTTGGATTTGCAAACCAAGGAAATATGTCAGTTCTCCTAGCAAGGACATTTCAAATTCTTTCTGCATGACCGAGGCAAAGCTTTGACTCATAGCTTCTTCATTGCTGCCAAAAATAATGTCATCTACATACACAACAAGTATTAGCAATTTGTCATTTTCAACTTTTATATACAGATTGCTATCTGCTGAACCTTTTGAAAAACCTTGTTGATGAAGATATTTGTCCAACCGGTAGTACCAAGCCCTTGGAGCTTGTTTGAGACCATAGAGAGCCTTTTTCAATCGACATACAAGATTTGGATCATTTCCAAGAATGAACCCATCTGGCTGTTCAATGTACACTTCTTCTTCCAAGTCTCCATTCAGAAAGGCTGATTTCACGTCCATTTGAAATACTTTGAAGTTTTGAAAACTTGAGAGAGCAAGGAACATTCGGATGGCCTCAAGTCTTGCAACAGGAGAAAAAGTTTCTTCAAAGTCTATTCCTTCTTGCTGCGCATACCCTTTACAAACAAGTCTGGCTTTGTTTCTAATTACTTCTCCATTTTCATTCAATTTATTTTTGAAGACCCATTTTGTTCCGATAACATTCTTATCCTTTGGTCTAGGAACCAGCTCCCAAGTGTTGTTCTTTTCGATTTGCTCAAGTTATTCATCCATTGCTTTCACCCAACATTCATCTTTGCATGCTTCTTTCACATTTTGTGGTTCAGTAGAGGAGAGTAATGCCAAATAGCTTGAGGCTTCTGCAACTGTTCTTCTTGTTTGTACACCTGCTTCTTTCTGCCCCACAATCTGAGATTCTGGATGATTCTTCTGAACATATCTGGATGGAGTTTTCTCTTCTATTCTTGTCTGCTCCTCTGGTTCTTCTTGAGGTTCTCCTTGGGGTTCTTCTTCTTCATTATTCTGTCTTTGAGGGTAGCCTTCATCTTCTTCTATATCTTCATGATGTACTTGCCTAGGAATATATCCCTTCTCATCAACCACTACATCAATGCTGTCAACAATTCTGCCAAGCCTTTTATTGTACCATTTGTATGCTTTGCTATGTGGAGAATAGCCAAGAAGAATGCCTTCATCTGCTCTAGGTTCAAGTTTGCCAAGCTGCTCATCAGTATTCTTGATATAGCATTTTCTCCCAAATATTTTGAAGTGCTTTACCGAAGGAGTCCTGCCACTCCAAAGCTCATGAGGAGTTTGAGTGTTGTTCACCCGGACATTTGTTTTGTTGAGAATAACAACCGCAGCATGTGCAGCTTCACCCCAGAAAGTTGCGGGAGTTCCTGATTCATCAAGCATAGCACGAGCCATTTGTTGGATTGTTCTGTTCATTCTTTCAACAACTCCATTTTGCTGAGGAGTTCTAGCTGTAGAGAATTCTCTCCTTATCCCATGTTCATCACAGAAATCGAAAAATTCATTTGAAGTAAATTCCCCACCTCTGTCGGATCTGAGGCACTTAATTTTGTGACCTGATTCATTTTCAACCAAGGCTTTGAAGGATTTGAATTTTTCGAATGCTTCATCTTTGTGCTTCATAAGTCCTAACCAGACAAACCTGGAGAAATCGTCAATAAATAATATCAAGTATTCCTCTCCTCTAGGTGTTCTTTTCCTGAATGGACCACATGTATCTGTATGTACTAGCTCAAGAGGCATGCTAGCTGATCCTTCTTTCTCTGGAAAGTTAGTCCTGGTTTGTTTTCCAAACTGACATGATCTGCATATGGTGTTGTCAGGAATTTTGATATCTGGAAGATCGCGAACTGCTTGATATTTGCATGCTTTCCTTATTTGTGAGAAGCTTAGATGTCTCAACCTTCGATGCCATAACCAGTGCTCTTCATCCTTGCTTAGATAGCATTGTTGTTGTCCTTCTTCAAATATGTACAGATTATTTGGAGTTCTTTTGCCTTTGAGTACTGTTTTACCTGTATCAAGATCACGAACAAGACATCCATTCGATCTGAAAATAACCTCGGTTCTTTGATCACACATCTGGTTGACACTTAGAAGATTATGCTTCAATCCATCAACATACAAAACATTTCCAGCTTTGACCTTTCCTTTTAACTGAGCAATGCCTTTTCCTTTTATAGTTGCAGGAGTATCATTTCCAAAAGAGACTTTCTTTCCTTTTTCTAGAGCATAATAAGATTCAAGTTTTTCTTTATCACCTGTCATATGCTTCGAACATCCACTATCAATGTACCATAGATTTTCCTGTCCCTCTGCATAAAACGCTATTCCACATCTTTCTGTTTGAGGTTCCTTTATTCTCCATGTTTTGGTGCTTGAGGCTTGCTCCTTTTTCTGCTGAAACCTGCTCCTCCATTCAGATTCTTCATGACCAAAGTTATTGCAAATAGAACATTCGACTTCATTTTCAAGAACCGAAAAGTTGTTATAGGTCCTTTTTGTCATCCCTGTCATACTTCTTTGTTTTTGAGCTTCCCTAGTCATGATTGTTTTATATGCAACACATTGAGCTGCTTTGTGGCCAAAGTTATGACAAGAAAAGCATTGTCCATTGAAGAAACTTCTGCGGTTATCGAATCTACCAGCCAACTGATTGTAATTTCTATATTCATCTATTCTTGGACCAAATTGAGAATATTTTACCTGTGGCTGGTTCACCCTTAAGATGGATTGCCCTTGATAGTTTCTGTTTGTAATTCGTCCCTGCTTTACCTGATGATCTTCATTGTTCTTTTGCTCATTTCTTCTTGCTGCATCAAGATAACTCTTTGAGGTGGATGCTTGAGAGGTTTCTCCATTGTAGCCCAGACCTGTCTTGTTTAGAGGAGACCGCTGCACATTGATAATCTTATCCAAAGTTTCAGATCCTTTGACAAACTTAAGATTAATAGCTTTTGTTTTCTCAATCTCTTTTATAAGACCAACAATTTCTCCTTCTAGTTTTTCAAGATGTTTTTCCTTTTCATCAATTTGAAATTGTAGAGTATCAATGATCACATTCTTTTCTTCTATACATCTCTTGAGTCTAGTGATTTCATCATAAAGGTTATCCACATCTATAGCATCCATATAATCATCATCTTCAAATGCCATTAATCAACATGGTCACTTTTATGCGACAACAAAACAACATTTTCCTCCAAGTGTGACACTTAGGATACACTTTGCGATGACAATGACAAAACTAGTGTGATAGTGCATGAAACTTTTGGAATGTTTATAATACAAGTTTATATCCTTTGCGATGACAATGACAAAACTAGTGTGATAGTGCATGAAACTTTTGGAATGTTTATAATACAAGTTTATATGATAAATACGACCCATCAACACCAAAGTTGCCCCTTGAAATGAATCCAAAACTTCGCTTTCACAACATGTAACTTTTTCCGTGCCAAAAGATGACATTTTGGTTTTCTTCACAAAGAGACTAGAAAATTTAGAAGATATAAAAGAAATGTACTCTCTTACTAGTAGAAAAAATAACTTGCAGGGTCAAACTAGGCTCTAAAATTCGGATATAGTCCAAAATTTTGGAGGGTGTTGTAGCAATGACAACACTTGGCAACACACTGGTAGAACACCAACTTCTCTACCTTGTTCTAACTTTACGTGCATGGTTTGGTTTCTCAATAATTATTGATTCACCATGTGGATTACTCTGGTTTTCCCACATAAATGGGTTATAGATATAGTCCCCTCCTTTCCTTTCTCAATTAATCATATTCACAAAGCTAGCTATATCGTAATGGTTTCAATTAGGGAGGAGTGTAATATAGTTGTCACTTTAATGATCAAAGTCTTTAGTGTTCACCTCTGGTGTTTCTCCATTGCCAATGAGCCTGTTTAGGACCCTGACAGAGTCACTACAAGGAATCGAACATCACTTCGCTTCTAGTAGGCTTGTTCAGTACCCCGGTGAAACTACTTGCATCACCTCTCTGTGCAAGAATCCTTTCTCTTCATTTATCTTTATTTCTTTTTATTTATCTATGCTCATTGAAATTTTATTGGAATTTATATCACGATAGAAGAGGGATCCCGACATAATGAGAGAAGGAGAGCTTGTTTCTTCGGAGATGGTTATATATATGCTTGTGATATTAACATGATCATTATATATTTTCCCCTTTCCCTTCTCTACTCAATTGGATCAACATGCAAAACATAGAACCATAAACAACCAAGCTTAGAAATGAGGTTACAAGAATAGATATGGGTATCATAGTTCTACATAAGGCTTTCCTTATGAATGGATCATATTTTCATTGAAACATCATTGACCGAAGGTAGAACCAAGACAAAGAAGAAAGATGGAAGGTTATCCAAATGTTGCAGTGTCATAAGGCCCTTTTCCATTTTTCCACATGCATTTGAACCAAACAAAACACTTTCATGAAATTTTTTATTCACAAGGACAAGACATGACAATGGAAAAGACTCAACATGATGGAACTAACAAAGAAAATCAAGACATGGAAATAAATATGTACATAGGGTAGGGACACAACCCTAGACTGCTATTGAAAATATTGTTTAAGATCTTGACCATTGACGGGAAGAGAGTCCATCTTCCCATCCAAATATTGGAGAAGATAAGTGTATTAGCTAAGCTTGTCATGAATTACAAATGGTTTGATACACAGGGACTAGAATTTAGTGTGTTTCCATTTCTCTTCATGGGATTTATCCCACTTCAATACTAGGTCTCCCACATTGAACTCCTTATTCCCGTAACACTTCCTATCAAACCATCGCTTGATATGACTCTGATGATTGGAACATTTTTCTTTGCCCTTCCTCCTTTGTTCCTGTAACTTCAAAAGAGTGCTTACCCTACTCTAAACCACAAAACATGGCTTCCACTGAGATGCTTGAGAATTTTGGAGGGTTGGGAGGTATATGTTCAGAGTTAAATGGAATCTTTTTCATACACCAGAAAGTAAGGGGAAGTTTTTAGACGAGATTTAGGTGTAACACGGTCATCCCATATAGCATTCACCAAAGAATTATCACAGTTCCTTTGTTTAGAGTAAATAATTTTCTTGATAATGTGGATCATATTTTTGTTGGTTGACTTATCAAGATCATTACCCTTTCGATAATAGTTAGATGAATGTTTCAATAAAATGCCATTCTCTAACTAAAAATCATAAAGTTTAAGCAACCAGAAATAAGTTATTATAAAAAATAAGTGATATAGGAATGTTGAACTTGGTGATGATATTTTGTTTGAGGAAATTGACAACCTCCTATTTATTCACTTGTATGAGAGGAACTGCTTTTGTCCATGAAGTGAAATAGCTTGTAGCAATTTCAATATATCGGTGTTGCTTTGATGAGTGTGGAAAGATTTCACCAATGGTATCCAATCCCCATTGTTGAAATGGCTCTTCTACAAGAATTGGATGCAATGGGGTAGCTAACTTTCTATCACAACTAGCACATTTCTGACACGCTAGAAACTTATGGGAATAAGCATCAACATCCTTGAAAGGTGTGGGTCAATGGTAACTAGCCCACTTGACTTTGTACACAATAGTATCACCCCGATAATGTCCACTAGTTGGTTTGTCGTGAAGGTCTCGTAATACCCTATCTAAATCAAGTACTTCCAGACATTACAGTAGGACCCCAATATGTTTCTTCCTAAACAACACTCCATGTACCAGTTGATACGATAAAGGTTTAAGTCAAATAACCCCCTTTTTTATGCAGCTGATAAGTGTGAGAAAAAGGTACTCTTAGATCTGCTACATATGTGCACAATTTGAGGGTCAAATGCAGGTCTGGCTGGGTTGTTTTGGCTAAAAGGGTCTCGTATCAGCTCTCTCTTTCTCATTCCCTTTCAACCCGCTCACATTCTCATAACCTCTATATCTCTATTTTTCCTCCAAAACCCAGTTTAAACCCTTCGAAATCCAATAAAGCCCCTTTTTAGCCCCAGTCCTTAAGCACGAAGCTCAAACTTCCATAAGACCCGACCATATAACTTGGCACTTTCACGTCTTATCGCAATCGGAACTTTCAATGTGGCAAGGATTTGCAACTTGTGATCTGCGACGGGCGCGATGACAGGTTAGGCCATTTTGTAATGTAGCGGCGGGTCCGCATTCGTTGCTCTCATGTCTCTCAAAACTTGGGATTTAGTTAAACTACCTGAAGGAAAACAACCCATAGGATGCAAATGGTTGTATAAGCCTAAATTTAAAGCAGATGGGAGCATAGATAAATATAAAGCTAAGCTGGTTGCAAAGGGGCATTCGCAACAAGAAGGTATAGATTATGATGAAACATTTTCCCCTGTAGCTAAACTAAACACAATCAAAATGATAATTGCTTTAGCTACCAAACACCATTGGATGATTCACCAACTAGATGTTAAATATGCATTTTTAAATGGGGACTTAAAAGAAGAAGTCTACTTAGTGCAACCTCAGGGGCTTGTCAAATAGGGTGAAGAAAATTTAGTTTGCAGGTTGAAGAAAGCATTGTATGGACTAAAACACACACCCAGGTCATGGTTTGACAAAATTGATTCATTTTTCCTACAACATGGTTATAAAAGAAGCAAAAATTACCCTAATCTTTATACCGTGTTTGATAAAGAGGGAAAGATTGTTTTGATTTCTTTATATGTAGATGATCTAATCATTACAAGGAATGTTGATAATCTCATTAAATAAATCAAGGAGAAGATGTCACAAGTCTTTGAGATGAAATACCTTGGAGAGATACATTATTGTTTGGGTTTGGAAGTCTAGCGAGATTCTTGACAAAGTTTTTTGTCACAGAGTAAGTATGTCAGTAGCTTACTGGAAAAGTTCTGAATGGATGAGTGCAAATATGCAATAGTACCTTTACATCAGAATTTAAAACTTCATAATGATTATGGATCTAAGGAGGTAGATGTGACTTTGTATAGATAGCTGGTTGGGAGTCTAATCTACTCGACTACAACTAGGCCAGATTTTGCTTATGCAGTCAGTGCATTGAGCCAATTTATGTCAAATCCCCTTGAGAGCCATTGGATTGCAGCAAAAGGTGTTTTAAGGTATCTCCAGGGAACCTTGGATTTTGGTATTGTTTATTTTAATTCATGTGATGTTATATTGACAGGTTTTTCAAACTCCAATTGGGCTTGAAATGTAAATGACAGACAATCCATAACAGTCTATGCATTTAACATTGGATCTGAGGTCATTACATGGAGCAGTAAAAAGCATATACACAATATCCTTGTCTTCTACGGAAGCTGAATATCAAGTTATGTGTGTAGCAACATGAGAAGCAGTTTGGCTGAGGAGACTTCTCCTTGATGCTAGAGAAGAAGAGAAGTTTGCAACAGTGATCAAATGCGACAACCAGAGCTCCATCAAACTTACAAATAATCCAGTATTTCATAAGAACACAAAGCATATCGATACCCAGTTTCATTTTGTGAGGGAAAAAGTTCAGTCAAAATAAATCAATATTGAGTATTGTAATAGTTGTGACAATGTTGTTGATATTTTTACCAAACCTCTTGGTATAGTCAAGTTTGAGTTGTTTAGGGAAGTGTTAGGCATATGTGTGAATCCATTTCTCCATTAAGGGGGAATGTTGAGATTAATGAAGAAATGTCTTAATGGAGTGGTGGTTAAAACCAAACCTTAGATTAGGAGTTTGTTCATGTTTTCTAGGGTGTTGTTTCAACTTACCTAATTGTGTGTAAATTATATATATTTCTCATGTAATGAATGTAATGCAGAGCGTGTTCTACACAGGCAGTCTCCAGGTCATGTTCCACACCTGTTAGCTACTCATGATTGATTCAATAAATTTGATTCTTATATTTTTTACAGTTAACCCAACCATTTGCTGAGTCCTAGTTGGAAGATTTGGCCTCTAATTCGTTGTTACCGACTCCCACTATCATATCGATACCAGAATTCGTGAAACCTTTCAGTAGATCTTTGTTTGCTTGGAAAATCCTAATTTTCCCAATGTTGTTGGAGTTCATCAGAGTTACCACCTCGTCTGGAGATGGAAGATTGTCTGCGTCCATGCCATAGTTCACTCCTATTTTATCACCATCTGCACACCGAATTCAATTAAATCAGTTTAATAGAGCAACAATGTTGAATTTAAATCTTGGAATAACAATTTATTGTATGAAGCATGTATCAAAGTAGGGAGGAAAATAATGCAAAGTAATGTTAATTTACCTGTGAGAACTGAACAATAGAAGGTCACACATCCAATAAGGATGACTTTGGATTGGTTTTTAAAGGTTGCCATTTTCCTCGAAGGAAATAAGAGAATGGAGAAATGTATGCGAGGGCTTTCAGTTTATAAGGAGCTCGATTGGTCTCTGCATTGATTGAAAATTTAGAATTGATAGGCCAATGAGGATGACGTGTCATATGGTATTATCTGTGTCTTACCAGCGTTGTTAATTTGACTCAGTGTTGATTATTTGATTTAGAAACGTAACCTTATATCCACATATGTACAATAAGGAGAGAGGGGGGCACATTTATTCTTCGAGAAATGAAATATCTTCAATTGTTTCTGCTTACTTTTCTTCATTAATTTGTCAATTTCTCCATATTTTCCAGGAAACACCAATTATCCCAGGGAATTCTTGAAATACCGTTGACTTTTCACAAAGGAAAAGAAGTGCTCGAGCATGCTTGTTGATGAGTGTTTTCCATAAAGGTTGTATAGGAGCTGAGTTGGTTGCAATTTTTTGTTGATGTTTTGTGATAGGGCCCCTTGTAAAAATGCATGAAAGAGTGGTCCAAATTATTTGGCTATGTTGGGGCCTCTAATAAGTTGTGGCTTGCTAAATAGGGATTTGGGGCTTCTTAGCTTGTAAGGGCCAATAAGAGCATTTTTGGAGGTTGGGAGCTCCAACTAAATAGAGAGATGGGGCTTTCTACTTGGTAGGGACTACAAAATGTATTTATGGAGATTAGGGCCTCCTACAAATTGTGACTTGTTAAAGAGGAGTTGGGGTTCCTTGCTGGTAGGGTCAAAAAATTCACAGATAGGGAGTGGGGATTCCTAGTTAGTAGGGGATAACAAAAACATTTCTAGACATTGGGGCCTCCTGTGATAGCCCCTTGTTAATCCCTCCCTCATTGTAAATTTTTATAACAATTTTATTTTAATGACAACATACCTGAGCATTGGAGGACAAATTCTAGAGTTTGGGGAAGGAGAATCCCTCGGATTAGAAGGATCTTGACTTGTTTTATCACAACCAAAGGGGGCTTGCAGGTATGCCATAAATGGGTTGGTTAAATCAAATTAATTTAGTAAAAGAAGAGGATAGAGAGTCCATACTCTCCTTGCATTAAATAATTGGGTAAAAGATGGAAAAAATTAAAAGAAAGAGGATGGGGTGCGTTGGCGGGAATGATAGGCCAAGTCAACCAATAGGAAGAGGAAGAGGAGGCTAACATAATAGCATTACCATGATCAATAGAAGGGAGAACCATCATAGCTGAGAGTAGGAGGAGGGGTAAAATGCATGGAGTCATAACTAAATAGTGGAGTAGAACCATGGGAATATTCTAGTGTTTGAGAGATACTCAGGGGGATGCTAGAAAAGGGAAGGTGTTGAAAGAAAGAACTATATAAAGGGTAGAATATATAGAATGAGAGAAAATGAAGGGAAAATTTGAGTGCAACAGAGAAGGATTACTAAATGTTTAGGCACTGCTACAGGAAATGAACAGAAAAGAAGTCATTCGATTGATCATTGGAACATTTGAAGAACATATCTTAGGTTAGGGAAGTAATCTTTGGATTCCCTTATTGAATGAAGGATGGAGATGGTTTAATATCTGGATTTCCTTGACAGCTAAGGTGGAGGTCTATCTCTTAGATTCTTAGCACGAAGATTTTTGAAGCTTCCTTGCTTGTTTCATGGTTTCTTAGAATCTATTCTGAATTCCCAGACATGGGTGGAACCATTTTGTATACTCATTGATCTAGGTCTGGGTGTGAAGAAGGACCTTCCCAAGACCTTTTACTTTCGTGATGTGTTAAAATTTCTTTTAAAGGAACATTAAGGAATCCATTTGTATACTGTAAAGATGAGGAACATAACAATCATCAGCACATGAAAACAAAAGCCGTTGATAACGGAGTTCGTCCAGGAGGGACTACATCTCCGAGCCCCGGTGTCAAGATGGTGTAGGCCACTGCATTATGTGTTGTCAGTAAAGATGATGTACACAGAGATGATGCCTCAATCATACAAGGAAGAATGCCCTCACGCAAGAGTCGCTCTAATAGATGTTCCACAACTAGAACTCTCATTCAAAAGACTCCTATCAGTATGACACAAAACAAACATGATGCGCATCCTGCCAACATGGCACAAAAGGGATGTTCAAGCAAAACACATGCATGATGAAAACCAAAGTATCCCAAGAACATGCAACAAGAGATCTCAAAACATAACACAAAGAGTTATGATAGAAAGTACATCATATGAAAGATTCCGCATAACATGAAGCAAGGAATTGTGACAACATGAAATAACAAGATCCTGCATCAATCATCAATCATGGATCTATACAACATAACGCAGAAAGAAGAAGTACATGAACACATCATATACCTCACCACCAAGGGCCACCTGAAGTAAAGGTTGTCAAAGGGTTGAAGTTTGCTGAAACATCGATCTCACATCATTGATCGCAAGAAGAAGAATATTCGCACATGAAGATGGACATCTACACTGGAACTTAAAAAAGTGAATGAAAGAAAAAATAATAGAAATACAAATCTGAATAGACCATCAGATTTGTGGCATCAAGTAGTGCTGAAACGACTATCCAAAATCTGAATTCTAAGAATTTGAAAATTTGGAGCTCAAGGAATCTTTAGATTCCCTCGGGATTCCTCAAAGATTATGTTTCAGGGATGAGTTGAAAATCCGCTGCTTAGATGTCAAATCTAATTTCACCATTAGGATCCCTATGAAAAACCATGAAAAACAAGTATAAACTTGACCATATTCTAACAAAGTGAAATTTTACTTCCTTGGGAAAATTTCATGGCTCATGGTTCTGCTCCCTGTTTTAGCGGAAATCATGGTTCCACGTGCATTCTGGAAATCACTGAAAGATGCAGAACTCAGATTGAAAAATGGATAGCACCATCATGTTTGTGGCGACGAGAAGTGTAAAATCCATATAAAATTTGTCAATTTCTGAGAAGTTGAAAATTTTGCCATCCTGCAAAATTCATAGTTCTTGCGTTAAAAAATTATTAAACTGCCTCGATTTGCATGCTAGCGCCTGTCTCGAAATTTGTGCAGCCCTCCTCCTTCCATCTCTGCTAAAAATATGATTTTATATAAATTCATGGGCAGATTTACCAAAAAATCTGTTTGGTGTAATGGTAATACTTAGGAATTGGTTGGGGTAGGACAGGAGGTCAAATCCTGTATCCTCTAATTTTACCATATCATTTTAACAAGACCCCAGTTCCAACCATATCCCAAAATATAACACATAGGGGAGGGAAACTATTACCTGTGCGCCCTCCCCTCCACCTGGCCTACGAGCACGTGGACACCATGCAACATTGTACGACACGCGTCCAGCTTGCACTGCCACATGTTGTGCAACGTGTCAGGCCATAATACTGCGTTTTCCAACCTTCCACCCACTCGTTTCCACCTATTTTCCGCGATATGTGGTTTGCCTGTGGGTTTTCTGTTCGAGCCTGGTGTTTGTTCAAAGCCCTCCGCTGACGATGGCGCGGGAAGGCTCCATTACCTATGCGCTTTGTCCCCCATGGTTGAGCTAATGTCCGCCATTGTTTGCTTGCATGAATCCATGGTTGGAACATGGTTTCTGTTGTTCTTGTGCTTTTCCGCCTGCAATTGTTGTTCAGTCTAGACTGTCGGTGGTTTAGGGTTTTCTGTGTGGTTGTTTAATTCGCAGTCTTTGTCGTTTAGGGAGGAGCCAATACCAATTTCAGCCAATTCGAGGTCGAAGGTGGAATTTACAGGTAATTGTAGGTTTTGCTGGTTTTTGTGTGGTTTTTTTGGTTTTTTTTTCTCCATTTGCTAATTTCCCACTTGTTGCATGTGTGGAAGGTGTGGAGAGCACTGGAGAAGGTCTGCCGAAGGTATGGCGAGCTCTAGACTTGGACATGGCTTCTATCCAGTAGGATTTTAATCCTACCAGCCATTTCTGATGTGTTTTTCAACACCTCACCTTGTTTATTGGAATTTTTGTTAAATTTGCAGACAGGTTTTGGGTTTTGTGGAATTTTTGTTAAATTTGCATACAGGTTTTGGGTTTTGTTTTGAGGGTTTAGGGTTTTAGGGTTTTGTTTGTGTTTGCCCACTTCAAAGAATAGAAAGGGAAGTTTGCATGTTGGGCCATTCAAATAGAGGGAGAAATAAAAAGTTTCCTCAACTTGTTTCGGGCTTCCCTAATTGCCTTTCCTAGGGAGCAACTTCTAGAAGAGGCAGAAATCTTTTGTACAATATATTTAAAAGTAGCCATACTAAAGCTTCCTTTTGGCAGTGTTTCACAAGAGGTGAGGGGGTAATTCTATCATTACAACATGATATCTACTAATCTACACATGTTACGATCTGTTTACAGTTTCAATTATGTGGTCAGCAGATATCGTACGTTCTGGAATATGGTTGGCATATAAATTTGCCAAGATTGGAAGCAAGAAACTACATCGAGGTTTTTGGACAGGACCCCATTTATTTGTAGGTCCATGATTTCATGATGTAACAACATTTTTTATTTGCAAAGATACGAATACCATAGATCCACTTATGTTTAGAGAAATCTAAGCCCTTTTTAGATCTGGATGAAAATATATATGTTATTGGATATATAAACAAACACAGTTAGGTCATTTGAGCTTGTCTTGCCAATTAAGCCATGGGATTTTGTTGCTTTTCTGACCTGTATCACTAAAAATTTGTCTTAATAATTTAGCTTCCTGTAAATTTTTCAATCAATGTTTTTGACATTTGTTTGTTTCCACGATGCCAAATATGAAGACTCAAAAGGTTTTAGAACTTGCAAAATTGGAGTTCAATATGTTTCACTCTTTACAACATCAAGAGTTAAAGCTTATCTCTCGGTAATGTGATGAATTATGTCGTCTGATAATACCTGCTTAGCACACAATCTAGGATATGCGTGGTCAACTGTAAAATAATGACCTTACCTAGGCATCGTAAGGATATTGTGACTATTCGTATTGATTGATAGCCATCTCACAACAATGGACTGAGCATAATGAAGAAATTTATTGTTGGAAAGTGCATTGGTTTCTTAACCATTTCCTTACTGTTCTTTTTGGGTTGAACATTGTGAGATATGGGCAATCGGTTGCCTTCATAAAAGTTCTTATTTGTTGCGTAGACAATATTATTGTCTGGATGGCATAGCAATGTTGCAGATTCATATAGCAATGAGATACTTTAAATGTGTGTCTTGGGTTTTGTGCAACAATCCTTGCATAGAGATGGCACATTACTAATCTGCAGTGTAAGGGAGGTGCAATTATGTAGGAGTGTAGAGGATGCATACTTGTGTTAACATGAATATGCAAATCTTAGTATCTTTCGTGTGTTTCCACCTTCAGTTAAGTCCATTCTGCAGGTTGTTCAGATTTAGCAATTCCGGTTTTTCTTTTGTTACTGTTTAGTTTGGCTTTAAGTTTAGTTCAGTTTTGAGGGTGCATGCATGGTCCGTTTTTCAAATAGCGTACATCCTTAGGCTATCGAAGGTGCTTTTATGGGAGTTGTCTATTTCTTGATGAAAGCTTAGTTCTATAGGAGGCACCAGCAAATTTGCCTGATCTGTAGTTATCCATGGAGCTAGGGTGTACTAGGTGTTCTGAGTAGGGTTAGGGTTTGACACAGTGAAACCAAGTTCTTATTGCACGTGTTTAGAGACATTATTTTACCTTATTCTGTTATCTGAGAAAGGAAATGTAGGGTGCGCCACTGTGTTGGTTAGTGAGTTTTGGTTTTGAGCTATTGTTGTGTATTAACTTCTTTCTGTATTCAATAGAAGATGGATGTGTTTGAGAGTTAAGATATTTTACAAAAGTATGTGCTTGTAGGTAAGCTTAATTAGATCTAGGTTATTCTTTCAAAGTTGAAAAACTGCTTACAGTGGCCTGCTTTCTATGATCCTTGTTGACTGCAATGAATAATTAGATCTGAAGCATATTGCTACTGTGACTTAATAAATACCATAAGACAATAATAATAAGCCTAAGACCATTGTACATTGACCATAAGAGGCTAATAAAGTCATATTTTTTTCTGTTGGTGACTTTCCAAGTGTTTTTCTAAGGTCTGGTATATGTTTTCTGATATCTGAAATATGCTTTTTGAGATCTAGTGTACTTGTTTCAGTAGGAAGAAATCAATTTGCTAAGGTTTAATATCCATAAGAAATCACTTATCAGTCTTGGGAGAATCATTTTGAAGCTAATGGTGAAGTATTAAGTGATTTATTTTGTGAATATTGTTCATCTTTGCAGTGGAAAAAGAAGCCCCAAGACATAATATGAATTGACATAACAATTTCAAAAGGGGAATAACTATCTAAGTTATCATTGTAGCATCTTTTGTGGACTGATATTATCTCTCTTAAATATTTTAGAGGTTGGTGTATTTTTTGATCCATTGGTTTCAGGTCTAACTATTATGTTTGCATCCATTGGGTGGCAGACTTCATTGGTTTCTCTTTTTGTCTTTCTTATTTGAGCATTGCATGTTTGCATCTCATCTCATTGCAAAACATTACATTGACATTATGATTTGTATTTTTCATATAACACAACATGTTCTAGCTAGTCTTCGGGAATATTGACTCTTGCATAATATATCCTTCCTATACTTATCATCATTCCTTACAAAATTGTTGCATTATTGAAGTAGAGAAGGAATCTTATAGAAGTCAAATCTAAAATTAACATAAAGGTGACTTTTTTGCATGGTTTTTAGTTTCTAAATTAGCTACTTTCAGTTGAGGGTTGCTAACATTTACTTTTCGTTCCACACCATCATCTTGGAGATAGGCTTGTGGATGTGAATGAACTTAGTAAGCATGTCGATTAATGATTTTGAGATTGTGTGGGTGTGGATGATTGCTTCAGCTTTCCTCATCATTTGAAAAAATTGATAGATCCCAAGCAGTTCAGTAGGTATTTGTCCTCTTTAATCTGTCTTTTGTTGGGGCAGAAGTCAAATTATAGTAAGGGACCTAGCAGGATATGAGACATGGAACCTAACTAGATGGTTTCTTCTTGTTGATGATTATTTCCTCATCATCTAAAAGAAATGCTAGATCTGAAACATTTCAGGCATCGTCCTACTCTCAGGCATCGTCACCCTTAGCTTCCTTTCCAGTTTCCCTTCATGTTGTTGCAATGGACCATGCCACTATACAGGTGTATGAAGGATCACATCGACACATCCTCCCTCTCATTCTCTTAGCTCTAGATGTTGTAGGTAAGCTTACTTAGATCTAGGTTATTCTTTCAAAGTTGAAAAACTGCTTACAATGGCATGCTTTCTATGATCCTTGTTGACTACAATGAATAATTAGATCTGAAGCATATTGTTACTGTGACTTAATAAATACCATAAGAAAATAATAATAAGCCTAAGACCATTTCACATTGACCATAAGAGGTTAATAAAGTCATATGTTTTTCTGTTGGTGACCTTCCAAGTGTTTTTCTAAGGTCTGGTATATGTTTTCTGATATCTGAAATATGCTTTTCGAGATCTGGTGTACTTGTTTCAATAAGAAGAAATCAATTTGCTAAGGTTTAATATCCATAAGAAATCACTTATCAGTCTTGGGAGCATCATTTTGAAGCTAATGGTGAAGTATTAATTGATTTATTTTGTGAAATATTGTTCATATTTGCAGTGGAAAAAGAAGCCCCAAGACATAATATGAATTGACATAACAATTTCAAAAGGGGAATAAGTATCTAAGTTATCATTGTAGCATCTTTTGTGGATTGATATCATCTCTCTTAAATATTTCAGAGGTGTGTGTATTTTTTGAGCCATTGGTTTCAGGTCTAACTATTATGTTTGCATCCATTGGGTGGCAGACTTCATTGGTTTCTGTTTTTGTCTTTCTAGGTACTAGCATTTCTTCCACTGTAATAAATAGCCTTTCAATGTTAATAATCATTTTTTTATAAACATTTGTGCTTAGCTCGCAAATAAAACTGCTTTACAACCAACCAAGCTGTTATTGGCTTTTCAATGTAGTGAATGCATAGAACCATAATGTTGTTAGCCTTTCAAAGCAATAAAACAACCTAGGTTGTAAGCCAGAATGTTTCTGTGACAAGAAAAAGACACAATCCATCCAAAATCCACATCATAATGTGATTACAACCAAAAACATATGACACCCCTATTCTTTAGGACCTTGAGAATCTTGTAAGATTTCTACATTATAATAGACTATATATGTTCCTTCTAAAATGGATTTTGGCTACAATGTATCACACATTATGAAATAAAACAACCTAGGTTGTAAGCCAAAATGTTTCTGTGACAAGAAAAAGATACAATCCATCCAAAATCCACATCATAATGTGGTTACAACCAAAAACATATGACACCCCTATTCTTTATGGCCCTGAGAATCTTGAGTGCCAAAACTCCCCGAGTTACCTTCTTGAGCCAGGTAGGTTGGGCTACCTGTCAAGGGTTGATTAGGAAATGGTTGATTGTTGCCATATGATTGACTCTAATTTGCAGCTTCCAACCATGGAGGTATTGAGTACCCATACCTCACATTTGCACTATTGACCCCTGCATTAAGTGGAGGTGTGTAATGAGCATATATAGAATTGACACCAACTCTGGTAGGAATAAGGCAAGTGGGTAAACCCTCAGTTTGATAGTGAGGCACTTGAATGTTTATGAGATCTTGGAATAATGGTGTATTATCTACAATGGAGTCCAATGAGTTTGAAATAATCCTGGTTTCATCAACTATTCTTGTATCATTGTCAACCATATTGATCATCCCTTGTTCCTTTTCAAGCATTTGTTGTGTCTTTCATTTTTGCTTTTCCTGTCTTGCCATTTGCTTTTGTTGGTCCTTAACTTGCCTTGCTTTATCTCTTTCAATCCTTTCATCTGCTCGACGTTGTGTTACAACAAACCTAGCTGCCTTCTTCTCCTTGACTAGATCCTTCTTTTTCTATTTTAATTCTTGCATTTCAAATTTATTTTTTTCAGACTCAACTAACAGGTTTATATAGTCCTCTGAGGTCAGTAACTGTGAGCTTCGGCCCAGACGAAGACTACCCGGTGCACCTTTATTTTTTTTCATTGATACTCTCTCTACTGGTAGCTTTAGGAACCGTCCAAGTGTCTTCTCCACCCCTCCCACCTGCATGTCATTGCTTGGTACTTCCCTTTCAGTATCTGTTGGAACTAATTGAACTATATCATTATCTTCATTTGATGCCTCATTATGTCCTTCATCTTCTTCCATTGATCTATTGTCCACAAAAAAAATGAACAATTTCACTGTTCAATTCTGCTGGTTGTGAGGGCATGTTCATGCTTTCTTCATTGGTTACTAAGACACTATGTGCATTCATATTGATCATTGCTTCTACTAGCCATGAAGGTGGGGTTACTTGGCTTGGCAATGTCAATTGGTCATTGTCAACTGCATGTTCAACAATATCATTAACAATATCAGCAACAGGAATTTCATGTTCTTGAGTTGGTGGAACGATCTCCATGTTACTGCGAATTTGTTCATTGTTATATTATGTTTCACATACAGTTTCATCGTCTTCGGCATATAAGTGTCCTTGAGACAGGGAAATCATATTACCAACTGCAACAACATCATCTTGGTCATCTACTTCTTGCACTTCAACACCTGTTTGGACATTCCCTTCTTCCTGACCATCCACATGAAACGCTTGGCTACAACCAGTATCATGCATAAGAGCATCATAGTTCAATGGCCAGATTCTTGTCCTCCTAAAGCCAGCCTTGATATTTGATGGTGGCAAAGCCCTTTTAAAAGATTTACTTGCAAGCTCTGCTAGCTCAAACCTTTTCACCTCAACCCCTGGATTCTTTGCCATCCATGCAGCGCGCTCCGACCTGAAATAGTTCTTGAAAGGGCCAAACACACTAACATCAAGGGGTTGCAGTCTGTGAGTGGTATGAGCTGGCAATGTCAACAGGTCAATGCCTAAATTGTTTGCTTCCTCAATTGCTTGTACAACCATGTGGCTCCCATGGCCATCTAATATCAAAAGGTGTCTGTTATTAGGTGAGATGCCACCTGGTACCGATGCAGCAAAGTGAAAAGGCCAACTTAGAAACAGTTCTTTAGTCATCCATGCATGGGGATGTGCATCGATGCATGCACCTGGTTCACAGTTCTGTATATAGTTTTTCAGTTGATTTTTACTTTTGAATAGATAAAATCCTAGGATTGAAGTACCAATTGCATTGACACAACATAAAATAGTTATCCACTCCCTGCGCTTGGGCAAAATCTTTGGCACATTTCGGCTCTCTCTCTTGGCAATTACCTGCATGCCACAATTCCTCCCTGCCTATAAACCTGTTTCATCACAGTTCCATATATGGTCTGCTCCATAAGAATGTTTATCGTAAGCACTAGAAAGTGTGTCATAGAACTTTTGCACAACTGCAGGGCGCAAATTTAATGCTCTATCTCTGTCAAGGCCCTCAGCAGTACGCAATACAATTTCTGGATGCCTTTTTTTAAACCCAAACCACCATGATTAACCAGGAAACCCATCTTTGAATGGGTTTGGCCTCCCTTGACAGATTTGAGCAACTGTTGATTTGAGTTGTATCAACTCTAGCCCATGTCCCAGTTGGGCCATCTCTTTACACCACTCAACCACTTTGGCCTCCTCCTCCTCAGTCATAACTGTAAGAGGCCCTCTACGTTTTGTATGAGTCAGTCCATTTATCCAATAATGTATTGACGAGGGAGGAATACCATTTTTTTGCAGATGCCCGAACTGAGTATCCATGAAACTCTATGTCGTCAATTGCAACTAACATTTGTTCTTTTGTCCATCCTCTTATAGCACTGATATTTTTAGTTGAGCTTGCCCCTTGGACTGTTGTTGATGGTGGTTTTGTGGCTGATGGTGTGTTAACATCAGCTGCTATCACATGGTCATCCTCAACAATGTGCCCGGGTGCATTGTTGGCATTGACATCAGCTTCCTGTCATCATCAGACGATGTGCATCGCAGCTGCGCACCCCATGTCACTCTCCTGCCACTTCTCCTTGTACGAGCAGAGTAACTTCCTTTTGCCATAGATGCAAAAACCAGTAAAATTATTGCATGCATTTAGACATTAGAATATTTGTAAATTATGCTTTATTACTTCTGCAAAAATACTTTTCCTTTATTACAGGAAATTACCAACATGTATGTTACAGGAAATCGAATTGCATTACTTCGTAGTCTCTCAATTGCCTGCCTGTTCATCAGTTTAGCAACTTTAATATGGATTCAAGTAGGACTCTATGATAGTTGTTTCAAATATCAGTTTCCATTTTTTTTGCTGTTTGGCATTGCCAAAAATGTCTCAGTACTGCAACTTCTCCATTGCAGTCCATCGCCACCATTCCAGGCATTCATTTGTTTTCATAATGAGAGTAAATGTTTAACTTTCATAGGGCAATGTAAAAATTTTGCAAATGTCATTCCAAGTAAATCCATAGTTCATCAAGTTAGCAACTTTTATATGGATTCAAGTAGGATTCTATGATAGTTGTTTCAAATATCATTTTCCATTTTTTTTTGTTGTTTGGCATTGCCAAAAATGTCTCAGTACTGCAACTTCTCTGTAGAGGTATGTCATGGGTTCGATCCTTTATACTTGTTTTCATGTAGCTCCAATGTTGGTAAATCATTATGTTTTTTTGTGATGTTTTTTTTTTAAATCTGATGCTGGTATTACCAATCTATACCCTGATTAGGGCGAGTCAAGTCATCTACTTCATATCTTTGAAGTTTGACATGTGAATTTTCAAGAGTTGATGGAATGAGTGCTTAGAAATGATCAAGTTTTATCTTTTTTAGTAATGAGTTTTATTCATTCATCTTTTGTTTGGTCGGATGTTGTTCGGAGAAGCAGACCCGATTGTCCCTAGGGACTTATTTCGGTTTAGATGTAGGTTTCTGAGAGCGAGGTTTTTTGTCAAAATCACCTGGATTTTTTCCCCTGCCTCTCTTCTTTATTTGGTGGGGGAGACTAGAACGATATTGGAACCCTTGGGGATGGCTTGATACTCTGTCTATCCCATTAAGGGTTCAGTGGTGAAGTGGGATTTTGTTTTTGTAATGGAGATGAAATTGTTTTGTGTTTCTGATGTTGTTTCTTGTTAATGTGGCTTAGATTCATTTGAAATGTTGTTTTTTGCATGTATTAATAGCCTTACAATGGATCGAGGGTTTTGATACATAGCCTAAGTGTTTTTGCTTTAAACCCTTATAAATATATCTTTTCCAGATAACTGGCAAAGTCCATAATTCTGTGTCGTAACTCTTCATGGTTTTCATGGAATCTGTATGTTGTGTAGGCTGACAATGCCAAAATCTCGGAAGTGATGAAAACCAGGATAACTGTCAAGTAGTTTATCAATGTTTTGTTTTCCTCCTTTGACCATCTCAAAGCATGATTCCTTTGAGCCCATATCTCACTATAAAACACAACAAAGATAATGGTCCATGCCAATACCACAATGATTTTTGATACCATACTCATTCAAATTAGTGAAGTCTCTTTTGACGCTAGACTGTATTGTATTCTAGCATCAAGCAATGACTACTAAAAACATAGGCTTACCTATGTAATGAAGGCACTAAAGAGCCCTGTTGATGTGTCTCTAGTTTATGATAAATTATAATCAAGATTGTTTGCTCTTGTTCTCATCATTGTTGCCACATGGTTATTAAATAAAATTTTGAATTTATTTTTGCTACAGTAGCACGGAACTCTTTTGAACCGCGTCCCTATTATCTTCAAGAAAACCAAGAAAAACCTCCCTCGGAATATTTAGTTACTCAGAATATTTAGTATGGCCAGACAGATCATGTAAGAACTCTGATAAATGAAAACAAAACTGTAAGATCATGTAAGAACTATGATAAATGAAAACAATGAAAACAGAACTGTAAGAACAATTACTTTCAATCGTTGTTTGTGAAACCATCCAGGTATCCTTCTAGCAGTTACAGATCATGTAAGAAATCTGATAAATGAAAACAAAACTGTAAGAAGAATGAGTTGTAATTCATATAACTAACCTGGATATATTGGCAACTGTTTTGTGATGTTGTCTTCAAGTTTGCTGAATGGTTTGAAAGCATAAGATGCAACTTCAACAGTGGGTGGACTTCTTTTATAGTTTTGGGCACTTGAATTTAATTGGTGGACATGGATGCACATGGATTGCAATGGCTTCATTTTGAATGTGTGGTCTGGATTTAATTTGATGTGATCTAATGGTTGAGAATTGGTTATTTGTTGATCCATGTGCTTTGATCTGTTTTATTGAAAAATAGAGTGAGTTGGGTGTCATTTATTGCAGTTATTGGGTCTGGGTGTCATTTATTGCACAAAGTGGGTTTAAATGTTATTGGGTTGGGTGTCATTTATTGAACATAGGGTGTTTATTTGTTGAACAACACAGCAGTTATGCCTGACATACATTCCCTTTTGTTATGTGTAGGTAGGCAGGTTTATTTGGGATGCAAAGCTGCAGTTCTGATGAGTGGGGGTTGAAGTGGCTGCTGCTTTGTACTTCTGGGATAGACCATTTTGGAAACCTTTATGGTTTTCGCTGTTTTTTAGTTGGGTCAATATAGTTTTCAGTTTTAACTAGTAAAATACTATTTATTGACAATTGTAGGACCAGTCAATGTATGGGAAAATTTTGGACATAAATAAATACCTATTTATACTTAATGTTATTTATTTTCGTTTAAATATTGGTTTCAAAAGTCTCAATTTAAGGTACTTTGGTAGGACTAGTACTATATCAATCACTGGTCCTGTACAACATTAGAAATCTCTCCCCTATATATATTTTTTACCATTGATGGAGGCGGGCCCGTACCTCACGGGACCACACCCATCATTTCCCAATGATCCGCATTAAATTCGGTGTTGTACTGGTTCACGTGGGCAGTTTGGTTTATGGTGGTATACGTGGTGAATTTGGGTGGCGGGACCACATACGTGGCCACCTTATCCAAGCCCCACCGCTGTGGTCAACATTCCGTAGTTAGGCTGTATCTCATATGCAACCAAGTTTTATTATATGCAACGGTTTGGTTTAATCCACGGTTTTTGGGGTGGATTAATATATTAAGGTTTTGTTTAACCGCCGTTGGTTCCATATTTCCATCATATGGTATTTACTAGCATTTGCACCAAATGTTGCAAAGGAAACGCCGTAAGGCATAAATTGAGGAACAATTCCGACATGGGAATGGGAAAATGTACATAAGATGCAGATATGTAGCATAAATGAGATTCTAAAGATGTATAAATTGAATTTTATTTAGGGTGCCTAAGTCTATATTTTTTTTAATTATTGAATTAATATTGCATATAAATCTCATAAAATTCAACAAACTTATAATTGAGGGCTCTGATCTCTAAGTTTGACTTTGGGTCATTAACATGGTAATGCACTGTCTCAACCACTAAACCACATAACAACAAACAAAAGACTACAAAATGTTACGATCATTACTAAAGTAAACCCAATGACTCTACACACAATAATTTATTCTTTACTCAAAGAGAATATTTCTTAACCATATCCACAAAAAGATTGCAAGGTGCAAAGCATTATGCAGAATAGAATCTATGTTATTATAACTTGTAAGTTGTAGCATTGTTCCAACCAATAAAACTATCTTCACATTTTGGAAGATCAAATGGAAATAAGTTTTGAAGAATTCAATAAAAAACGTCCAAGATCATTGGATCACATGATTAATGGTACCCTGTCCTATGAATCTAATATTTTTATGCACTTACAATTAAGGGAGAAAACAAGGTCCAAACAATGTATACCACAGGGACCAATAAATAGTATATTTGAAAATCCTTACTAGGATCAGAAAAAACAACATTACTTCTCCTTAAATCCTTCACAATCAAATTATACAATTGTTGTACAACACAAGGCCCATGCTGTTGTCAATAGTTCTGATTGAGAATGCGACCAGATTCCTTCAATCTCATACAGTGATTAATGCACCAATTATACAATTGTTGTACAACACAAGACTCATGCTGTTGTCAATCAAGCAATAGTTCTGATCGAGAATGCGCCAGATTCCTTCAATCTCATATAGTGATTAATGCACCAAACACAGGTGTACTAGTTGCAACGACTTTTATATCATTTTACTGATGTTGTCATGTCAAAATCAATGTGATACAATTAAGTCACCTTTAAGAAGAACCTCATTGCAATTTCTATACAAGGATGTCTGTCTTATCATTACTCATTCTAATTTCACCTCTTTTATTGTCAGACTTCACGAATTAGCCTCCAAATGCTTGCTTCATCCACAGACCAGTCAATTACCTTTTATAAATATTTTGTTTGAGCATTGGAACTCAATAACATTTACAAAATTATAAAATTTTTATCTCCAATCAATTTCTTTTCTTTTCTTTTTCTTTTTCTGATTTCCACTTATTATTGTTATATAAATATCTAAACTCATTTTATAATACTTTAAAAATAGAAATTTTCAGATATTATAATCCCTAAATCCTTTCTTCCCATTCTTAATGACTTTTGCAATTGGAAATAGGGCTTTGCAATGAGGTTCCCTCTGCATTAAACTCTGCAACTGACCCACCACGGTTAGTGTTAGAGTCCTTGGAGGGGTTTTATTCTCTTGAACAAAAGTCAAGTGACAAGAAAGAGTCTGGGCTCCCGGCTCTACGCCGGGCCTGTACATTATTACTGGAATCTCTTGTACCTGTTTTGGCAGATCCTATTTTGGGTGTTGAACATCCAGTTCTGCCCTTAAATATAAAGGAGCAAGCCAAAAGTATTGCACATGAATGGAAGTCGAAGATAAACCTTGAAGGAGATGTTGCCAATGGCAATTTGTTAGAGGCCCAGGCCTTCTTGCAACTTCTAGCTACTTTTGGAATTGCGTCAGAGTTTGATAAAGATGACTTATGCAAGCTTGTTCTTGCAGTTGCACGGTGCAGGCAGACACCTGAACTCTGTCGTTCCCTTGGACTTGAATAAAAAATTCCAGGTTGGTTGGCTGGTGTTATGTAATGTTAGCCTCAGTGGCTAGGCTGGCAAAATTTCCATCCATTTTGGTAGATAGGGTTTTTGTTGTTTTTCTGGCATTCATGGCTAGCTTGGTTTTTTTGAGGGACTGGTGGATTTTATCAGTATACTTGGTTGTGGCTGATTGAGTTGAAGATAAATTTTGGTAATCCTGGCTGTAGTAAACCTTCCCAACGTTTTTTTTTTAGTCCAGTGAATGGGTTTCTAAGTTGACGGGGTTGGTAGTCTTTTCTTTAGATCTCAACATTTCATATGCAAGGCAGATACTGAGTGGCCTCTACTAGGTAGACATCTTTTTATGAGGTAGAAAGTTGTATGTAAGTTATTTTGTTGATATTAATAAAGGCACTTGAAGATGATTAGCTATGGTAAAGTGTCATAAGGCCTTTCATGAGTGGGGAACTGTTTACTTACGAAAATGGTCTCAAGCTGACATAGCTGTTATCTTTATTGACAAATCCGTTGAAGTTGTCTGTATTGTTTTTTCTTTCACAGTAAACTGTCTTTTGGTATTTCAAATGTTTGTGACATATTCAGATTAACTGAAAATTTTGTGACAATTTCATGCAGATGTTGTAGAAACCCTGGTCAATAGGGGAAAACAAATTGAGGCAGTCAACTTTGCTCATGCATTTGGGTTGACAGAGAAGTTTGCACATGTTCCTTTGTTGAAGGAATATCTGAAAGATGCTAAGAAAGCTTCTCAAGCAAGTTTAAAAAGCGGGAATAACTCTATTGTTGCACAAGTACGATTGTATTACTGTTATACAAAATGTCTTGTTATGTGATGATCATTTTGGCTTAGTATTGTTGGTTATATCAGAAGTTCCTTTTTTGACCGATATTTTTATTTGGTGCTACAGAATGAAGTAAATACAAAAGAGCTTTAGTTTACAGAGCTGTTATAAAGTGCATTGAGGAGCACAAACTTGAATCGCAGTTCTCACCAGATCCTCTTCAAAAGCATGTAGCTCAGCTAGAGAAAGCTAAGGCTGACAGAAAAAGGTCTGCAGGTGCTATTAAGTCTCAACCTAAGCGTCCTCGTGCTAATGGAGGAAATGCTGGTGTATATATGCCTCCATTAAGTGCAGATGAAAGAACTCCGACTCTTTATGCTTCTTCCAATGGTGCAGACAAAAGCTTTTATAGGTCTTTGGATAGAGTACAATATTCTGGTGCAGCTCCAGGTGTTACATCCTACAACCTACAGGGCCAAAATGCATATGACAGATCAAACCAAGGATTATATGGAGTAGGCTATGGTGTTGGAAATAGGACTCCAGTCTCGCTCTCAAGGCCATATATGTATCCATCAGATAACATGGGACCTTCGTTGTTGGGTTTCGGTTCTTACAATTCCTCTACTAATTACAGCAACCATCACTTTGGCAGTAGACTGCCTTCCCCTCCTCCAGCTTATCAGTCTTCTTTTATACATTAGGTAGGTACAGCAAGCAAGTTCTGATCTTATCAGGCCCCATAAAACCTTTTCTATTGGATGTGGCTAGTAGTAAGCACTTAGCTTTGAAGAGGTTTTTTGACTTTGTTTCTGTAAATCTAAAAGATTGGCAAGGTTCATTTGGCAGCTTTTCACAATTTTCAGTGGTGTTTTCTTCTATTAAGGAATCTTCTATTAAGGAATTTTATTTTTGTATGGTATTGAGTGCTTCATCACTTTCCCAGGTTACTATATACTGTAGTGTTTACAGTTCAAAGATGATTCTATGCATAATTTTGGTATTTTTTTATTTGTTTGACAAATCAGAGAGGATCAATCTGTCTCTTTGTGGAAGATTAAAATTTGGTGAATAATATATCATTTGTGATCTTGTTCGGAGCTCATAACACAAGACTTTCAATTGCATTTGTATGTCGAGGGCTTGTCTTGTGCTGAATATGATTTAATTGTCCACTTGCACCTTACCTCATTGGTACCTGTTTACTCTACGCCTATGAAACGAATCAGATTTTAATTTTATTAGTCCAATTGTAAGGCTATTTTTGAAACTAGACCCTGCCCCTCTTAAGCTGGACCCTGCCCCTCTTAAGCTGCTGCATGATTTAAATCCCCCTTTTTGAGCAGAAATGATTTGTAGTACTAGTGGTATAGTTGTTATACCCTGCATTAATATTTTTGTGTTCTCTATAACGAGGACAAAGCACATTGGAGTTATATGTCCCATCTAGAACTAGCAATTGTCTCAAAAGGTACAAAGAGAGGCCGATAGGATTATTAAATTAGAATTGTTGAATTTCTCTAGAAGAGATGTTGGTTCAAGCCTACAAGGAGCAAAGAGATTTGATGTTTGGAGTTCTATGCTTTTTAGACACCATATTTCTTTAAATACAACTTAATTTTAGAAAAGTTCAACCCCAATGCAGTTCTGCCATGCAGACATACACTTAAATCGCTATTGGGCTTATGATATTGACAAATTCAAAGTAAACTAGTATACAAGAGAATGTACCAAGCTAAACCACAAGTTACACATCTTCAGACCTAAAAAAGTACATAACAATGGTTTGGCATATCAATAGCGATATCATAATTGCTTTTCCTTCCACATACATACAATTGCTCCAAAGGCAAGGACAAGAAAATTTTCAGCTCTAGTGAGCACCAGTGGGTCACCAAAACGAGTGACCACTAATGGCTTTCACATTTATACAAGGAATTGGCAAGGGACTTTACATGGACTCCACTCAACTTCAGACACAGCGTCAGCCAATATGGAGAGTGATTGAAATTGAACATAGCTAAGTAGTGCCATTGGCTCACAGTAATACACCAAGTATAAAATATTGAAGCTTTTACAGAAGCAAGGAGTAAGAAAAATTATGAAGCTCAGAGAAGTAGATTTAAATCAATCAAAGCTTGTTGAACAGCTATAATGTCCATAGAAATAATCTTCCAATGTTCTGCTCTCATGTACAAGATTTACACTTTGATCTGGACTACTGTTTGATACCAAATCATCATCAACTCCAAGCATTGCAAGTGATAGATGAGTTTGGATGTCACAACTCCCAGAGTTTTCTCCAGATTCATCCTCAATCAATTCATCTAATTCCATGGACATTGTCAATTACCTCTTGGTCCAATAAGGTAGGTCATCTCCTTCTCCTCGTAGTAATTTCAAAGTCTGCAATAATAAGTTACAGACAAACAATGAGGAAGAATAAGTTCACGTTCTTACATTAACATTTATCCATTGTCTGAAATTTCACAAAGTCAGTTTAATGCAAAGGTAAGCCACTTTATTTGGGGAAACCAAAGCTTTCAATTCAAATCTTGCAATCCAGATTTCAGCTAGGATAGTGATTCTCAGGAAAGCTATATACTCTCTTGATATTGGAGCGAAAGCAGATATGCTGGCTCTTCTTGCCTATTCAGGGAGGGGTAATTTGCATACCATCAACATCTCTTCTGCGGTTTAAGGGTGATGATTTCACAAATTGAACTACTAAACAAATGTTTAGATTACAACCCTAAACACTAGGTCTAAACACCCTTTACTCTATGTCAGAAGGATATCAACTCGATATTTCATGTGCCATTCTTTGTTATGGGAAAAAACAATTCTAGCACTAACTCCTCACAGGAAAGGAAATGTCTTCAAGCAACTAAATTTGACATCAGAAACTGAAACATATATATGCAACTAATGAGAATAAGAGTAATTACTCTGTTCATTCGAGGTCGAAACTGAGCTTCCTGTCTCAGACAACATGCTGCACAAATGACCATTCTCTTCATCTTCCTCATGTCATAAGCATCTTCCAAAAGTGGATCTGCAAGTTCTTTTACAGAGCCAGCTGCCAGTAATGGCCTTGCCTAAATTTTGAAATTTACAAGAGATTAAGATTCTGAACCAAGACAAAGAAACCAAAAGAATCCAAAATTATCAAATACAAAACAAGCAAGGACACTAGAGCCCTACCCACATAACCAAGCTTTCTTGGCCTTTAGGATTCTTTTCATTGATTGGTTTTCTTCTAGTTATTAGCTCTAGAAGAACTACTCCAAAGGAATACACGTCTATTGTTGTTTCCCACCCCCTCGAGAATAGATTCACTAATGGATTCCCACAGTCTGAAATAAAATCCAAGGCATCAAAAGGTAAACCTAGGATACCCACTTATTCAAGACATGTTCTCTAGAGACTGTCACTTTGCATTTAAGTAATTTCATTCATCCTCTTATGCAGATCTCAACAAGTTTCCTTCAACCGATCATCTTGGGTACCTGCTTGAGGTACTGGAGAATAACGAAGATGAGCCTAAGCGGGACAATGATGATCAAGAAAAGTAGAGACCATCATCCACAGTCTGTAGTTCTGTAAAATAAAGAACATGACAAAGATTTTACTTAGAAAACAAGCTGTCAATAATGGGTTCCTGGAAGTAGTTGAATAGAAGCTACTTTGTTTTGTTTTGGTGTTTATTATAAAAAAGTAATGATCAGTGAGTTTCTTTCCTTGCAACAGCTATGGACATAACCTTCCAGAGAGTCCATTTTCAAATCTTAATGGATCCAATGGTATTAAAACAGTATTATATACTACAAAGAAAACAATGGGGAACATGCCCACTATTTCCAAAGTTTTAACACAAGCATCATCAAAATCTGCTATCGATAAGGAACTTACTTGTTCTATATGCCTGGGTACTTAGAATATTCGTTTTTTTTACATTGTTATTTCAATGATTTATCTGTATTCTAACAATAGACAACAAAATCTGAAACTTCTACCCATAAATCTATGTGCAGATGCCGTTGTGGAGCCGAAGCAATTAGCATGTAGCCACTTATTTTGTTTCAAATGTGTGCCAAAGGTGAGATAAACCAAGCACTCATTTGCATTATTAAATCAATATATTTTTGAAAGAACATATATAACTGATTCAGGCTTCCATTTCTGTGAATTCTGTTGGTGCAGGTAATTAAATTGTCTGAGGAGTGCCCTATCTGTGTGCAACACAAGGGCAACCAAGTCTTTAAACTTTCTGCAAGGAGAGATTTACAATTTGATTATTACCCTTGGGAAAGAGAGCCAGTCCCACACCAAATGTGTCGTAGTTATACAAAATATACATCATGATACTCAGCTTGGTCCATTTCTCAGATGGCACCGGGTCTAAAATATAAAACAATTTGAAAATGGTGCAAATGCAATCCTTTGTACCTATATGAAGATACAGATAATGTACACAGTGCCCCGAGATACATCAAGGTTCTGCCTGGGGCCTGATTTATATTTTGTTTTTTCCGACTGAGATCTTCATCCCCACTGAATTGGGATTTTCAAACTGAGCAGGCAGCCAGGAAATTTGTCTACAGATAACTATAGAAAATTCAATAGAAAATTCAGAAGATGCCAAGGAAATCGAAACTCCAGCGAAGCCATCACTACTGTCTGCGAAGGGTTTCGAGCGGGTAATCTCTCCAGCATGAGATAAACAGGGAGTTCAACCAGCGCTGATTAAAATTCCAACTATAATGATCTGATCCAACGGCACAATCTCTTTTAATCGTCTAACACATCAGATCAATGGTCGAAAATAGGACACGGTGGCATATAAGGGAGTTCTTCCCAGAAGGAAACGCCTTACGGCATAATTAACTTATAAAATATCTAGATTAAAACATATTTTATGATCAGACTAATATTTTAAAAGCTTCCTTAGTACAGGATGGAACATCAAAATAATATTTAGACAAAAACATCAAGCTAATATTTAGATGACGGATAAAATAAATATCATGCCAAGGGTAATTTTAGAAGGAAATTGCCAAACACATACCAACCCACTGCGTATTTTGAATTAAAGGTTAAAAATAACACAGTGAAACATCCATTTTCAGCGTAAAGAAAACGGGAATGACAATTAACCCATTAATACTGCAGTACACTAATGAAGCATCTGTAGTGAAACTGAAGACCGGCAAATGGAGATATAAGTCCTATCTAAAAAGTAAAACAAGGAAGCGAGCAGATAGATACGCTTAAAGCCTAACAATTTTTTGAGGATTCCTGAACCAAGAAAAAGAGTGGAAAGTGTGAAGTTTGATGAGAGATTCCTTTGCAAGCATCTAATCACGGTTCAACTAACCATCCGAGTCATTCCTACCAGTACAATTGGTAGGATATCGCTGGTCGAGTTGTGGTTGAGATGGACACTCACTTGCAGTCCTCGTGACAGTCCTTATTGGTGTTTGGTAATCCTCTAGTGATTTGTTCAGGTCTGTTGTCATTGTACCAAAATGATCTACTAGCTCTCGACAAAGGGCAACTAAACGAGACTGTCGAAGACAACAACGGCCGCGACGATTTTCTCTGGTTTTCCTGGAGGCGCCAAAAATGAACTGTTGCATATTGTCTTCCAGCAACTGCAGATTTATATTTCTGCTCACATTTATTCTCTGCTGCTGTCGCCGCTGCCGATTTGGGTTCCTTATCTGCGGTGGTTGCAATCCTAGCCAGTTATGATACCGTTGTCGATGTTGCGCCCCTTCCCGCGGGTAATCTCTCCGGAATGAGATAAACAGGGAGTTCAACCAGCGCTGATTAAAATTCCAACTATAATGATCTGGTCTAACAAATCAAATCAATGGTCGAAAATAAGACACGATGGCATATAAGGGAGTTCTTCCCAGAGGGAAATGCCTTACGGCGTAACTAGATGTTATCAAAGCAACTACTCCATTACTACAACTGAAACAAAACTTGGTAATGTTGTAGCTGAAGAGGGCAACATAGACTAAAACTAAAAAGGGTAGATGATTGTCCAAGTAATACTTGAAGTCTGTTATAGATAGTTGAGTTCTGCCCACTCTTCAAATTTCTATCCGTTGCCTGCTGAAAATGGATCAAGTGGGGCATTTCTGAGAGCATTCCTTGTTATGACAGGGATTGACAAATTTAAGGTAAAGTCCAATCCAGACTAACTCTCTTTAGTTGAAACTTGAAACAATCTGAACAAGAAGTCTCGTCTAAATTATCATTCGCAAGAGCATCATGAAAGATAGCATCATGAAATACCTCAAGAGCATTATGAAATACCGCAAGAGCGTCATGAAGATTATATAGCCAAAAAGTCCCCTTATTAAAATTGCTAGATCACACTTTCAAAATTTGTTGAAAGATTAGAATCTACACTGTAATGGTAAGGACCATCAACCATCTCGTCAAACAAATGAAGCAGACGTCATACATTTGGACTACTCATTCACAACATGACTAAAATTTATCAAGAACAAATAATTCACTACATTTTTCATTGAAATGAATTGTTAGCTTTTGCAAAGATGAGGTGTTTACTTTTGCAAACTACAACTGAAGCAAAACTTGGTAACGTTGTAACTGCAGAGGGCAGCATAGCCTAAAACTTAAAAACGCAGATGATTGTCCAAATAATACTTGAACTCTGTTATAGATAGTAGAGTTCTGCCCAATCTCTTCAAATTTCTATCCTTTCCCTGCCCAAAATGAATCAAGTCATTTCTGAGAGCACTCCTTGTTATGACAGGGAATGCCAAATTTAAGCTAGAGTCCCATCCAGGGTAACTCTCTTTAGTTGAGACCATCTGAACAGCAAGCCTCAATTTTTTTTTAAATTACCAATCATATTGAAATACCGCAAGAGAAATCATGAAGATTATATAGCCAAAATGACCCCTTATTAAAATTGCCAATAGTGGAGCGTTTACCTGGAGTTCTTTGGTGAAAAAATAAAAACTATGAACAGGAAAAATCATATTAAAGATTTATCTGGCATAATCTTAGCAAATGTTTTATCATATTAAAGATTTATCTGGCATAATCTTAGCAAATGTTTTTACTGACAAATTCAGTGCATGTGTCATTTTAATAGGGAATTTGTTCAGATCAGATACAACTTACAATGATGAGCTTTTTATCTACCCCAAATTTTCTCATAAATTTCTGAGACCAAGAATTGCAGAATCTGCCAGTTCTCTGCTGAGCTATTCTCATACTAAACATAATATTTCTCGGCTGCAATATCATCTATACCAAAAAAAAAGAAAAAAAAAAGTAATCCACCAAAACCTAACATCGCACTTGGTTACAAAATTTGCTTCTCTATAATAGAGCTTATCTGTAGCCATAGCCATATTTGTCCTCTGGTCACTAAAGAGTAGCCATATTATCCCTTGTTCATTCTGACCTATATGCTGACATGTGTAGACAAGCTTGATCTCCATGTTGCTGATGTACCACTGAATCTGAGGAAAGTGTGAGTGATCTCACCATCCGTTTGAAAGCCACAGAATAGACAGATCCCGATCTATCATTTGCGAAATTTTTTTCTTTGAGAAACCCAAACTTCTCAAACACTGTAATCTTTTCTTCTAAGGTTTCTTTCGCTAGATTAAACGTTCCATGTACCACAACTACAAACTTCTTTGATCCCAGCTTGAAACCCAAATCCTTGGCAATTCTAAATGACTTAATTACCTTTTCCTCTAAAGCCATGAACATATGAGGATGGTTAGCTACTAACTCTGATAATACTCGACCCACAACACCCAATATTTCCGAAAGAGAAATTGTAGATTTAAGCTTCTTCTCACTGGCTCCAAATTCCCTTGCATACGTAATAATTAGTTTAGAGATATCCTCTTCCTCCATGAAGGTCCCAAGGAAAGTCAGCTTAGACGTCAGGTTCATTTTGGATCTATAAAAAAGGAACCTAGGGTTGAGATAGACCACTCTTCGAAACTGAGCAGGGGTGGTCAAACGACAGCCCTTTAACAATTCCAACACTTCTTCCAAATTTTGAGTCGATTTTTCCCTAAGAAGACTGTTGTGATGTCTAAAGTATTTTGCAAAACAAAAATAAAGGATCTGTAAAATTAACTAGCAGACAGGCAATCACATTGAAGAATTTCAATCCAACCGACAGTTCATCATTCATGGAGGAGAAACTATGTCAAAGGAAGAAATGGAAGCAATTTTGAATAACGCTTCATCTGTGTTTAGGCTTATGTCAGAGCTTGAAGGCAGAGTTGAGACGGTTTCAAAATTACTCCATCTCATCCAATTCCATACTTCCTGCTCCATGAAACAATAATGAAACAATAATCTGAACTAAACCACACACAATTAAAGTAATCCACAATATACACGTCATTGATACATTGAATAGATTTCATTTGCACATTTTATGATATTAAAAGAGAGAAATAGATGAAACTAAATTTTAGACATTGAACAGTTTTCTTAATGCCTGATAAGGAAAACACATACATATGCATCTGTGTAATTTGGAGGTCCGATCGGTATAAAACTCTGGTTTTGGTAGCCTTTAACCACCAAACTAAAACCAAAGAAGATGCTGATCATTATGTTCATGAATACATAACTAAATAACAACCA
Source organism: Pinus tabuliformis (assembly GCA_031772625.1). Taxonomy (NCBI): domain Eukaryota; kingdom Viridiplantae; phylum Streptophyta; class Pinopsida; order Pinales; family Pinaceae; genus Pinus; species Pinus tabuliformis. Next base: position 1,061,330,287 of record CM062811.1, on the reverse strand, counting down.
GTAACTATGTTCTTGACTACATAATTAAATAACATCCAACAAACCGAAAGTTGCTGGGTGCAGACTCCACTTCAGTTTTTTCCCTATGAATCGTGGAGATAGCACCTATAACAATTGCCTGACACATTTCAATGCCTTTATTTGCAATTACAAAAACCATGAACGTCTGATTGTTCATGTATCCTCAATTCAAAACAATTTTTTACAAGAGCTTAGTTGTCTGTAAAGTTCAAAACTTGTACTCAACTCAGATGCATTGTCCCCTCCATAATGGAATGCATCATGGATTCAAATGGCTTCATCCTTGGAGGGATTAGTTTTTTTCCAGAGAATATTATTCAAAGAAATCATAAATGCATCCTGGAAAACCTTAAATCTTGAATAGCAGGTATAATTTCCTGGATTATGGTCTTTCTCATTTCCTTCCTCTGTTCCTTGGGGATTTTCTGAAGAGCCTCTATCACATTTATATTATTTTCTTCAACTGTCTCTTCTGCTATGTAAACTGAAGATGCCATGGATACTTATAATATGCTGTAAAGGGATTGAACAACACATGAATGCACCCAACTTTAAGAGAATCGAACAGGGATCTCCGAGTAGGGCTATCACCAGGAGGCTGAAGGTAGAATTCGGATTGGATGAAGAGCTTCACTTTGTTTTTGGGACCTAGGCAAACGTAGGAATTGCAGTTCAAAAAATTGCAACTCTTTGGTTTCCCTAACACTGCTCAATGAGGACGGAACGAATGGATTTTGTATTGTTGCATCTTGGAGAACCTGCAAAGCTTATTAGATGGGATCTCTGGCTTATCCTGATCTGCCATTGCCATTGCCAAATATCTTCATCAGAAAGAGGATGAAAGAAAATACAAGCATCCAAGTATTTAAAGTGCAGTAGAGATTCAACAGTCCCATGTGCATGAAAGAGAACTCCTACATTGCCAGCTTGGTTAGCACAGTAAATGTGAAAGGAATCATACCATCGTGGGTTTTTGGGTTCGTCAAGGATCTGAGTTCAACCCACTAGAGCTTTCTCTAGACCGAGTTCAACCCACTAGAGCTTTCTCCAGATCGATGGTCGCATACAGTCTGTTAGCTCCTTTTCCAAACCCCATAGTCTCTTGAATGCCCCTCAATGTCTTGAATGAACTGTAACCATAGACACAAACAATAATAAAAAAAAACAAAAAAAGACAAAATGAATCACAGAGGATTCGATCGTTCTATATCTTAGAACTCAAATTACGCCATTTTTTACCTTTCTGAAGGACTTGGGAGCTCCTCCCGTCACTCAACCAGGATCACTCAGTGAATCTGCCTCGAAGATAGTTACATGGAGAGTTCCATGAATCAATAGCTGAGCCATTACTGATCACAGCCCATTTAGAGCGATTTCTAAGCCAATCTAAAGATAATCCTTGCAAAAATGGAGCCTTTGTTCCATACACAGGAAAAGGAGCCTCCATAGTTATTAGCAGGTGGCTTACAAAGTCTTCCTCTATCACCACCATTGCTGGTCTACTGAAGCCCTCCTTTACTTATTGTGTGGTTTCTTTACCGTTACAGCTGCTTGGCAGTTAATAAACTCATGGATCTGCCGGGAGTTAATAACCGCATGGATATGCCCCGTATCCCATGGATATGCATAATGGAGTTATCACCGCTGCCGATTTGGGTTCCTTATCTGCGGCGGATGCAATCCTAGCCAGTTATGATACCGCTGTCGATGTTGCGCCCCTTCCCGCGGGTAATCTCTCCAGCATGAGATAAACAGGGAGTTCAACCAGCGCTGATTAAAATTCCAACTATAATGATCTGATCCAACGGCACAATCTTTTTTAATCGTCTAACACATCAGATCAATGGTCGAAAATAAGACACGGTGGAATATAAGGGAGTTCTTCCCAGAGGAAAACGCCTTACGGCGTAAATATAACCCTTGTGCCATATGCATACGTATTTGGTATGGTTGTGTAATGTGTGACATATATTAATATGGTTTTAGTTATAACATATTTCCCTATATAATGTGACTTTTGATATATGCCACGGATATGTTGGTTTTGTTTTATATGGTGTTTAATACAACCTTACCACGTATTTGTTTATACCTTGGTCTCTTTTTGTCATATGGTTTTAATATTTGGGTTTTGGTAATGTGTAACCATATTGTTATATGGTTTAATATACTTTGGGTTTGACTTTATATATAGAGTTATTTTAATAACTATAAACAAAAATTTGTTATATAGTTTTTTAATAATCTAATAATTTTTTGTTCTCTTGCGTAGGTCTAAAAGGCCATTGGAGGAATGCCAAGTGTCAAGCTGCCATGTGGGTCCCCCGTGCTGACTGGGATGCACTGTGGGCCCCACTTTTTCCCTTGTCATGTCAAACTTTGAAGAGCCCTATCTTTTGCATACAAGCTCGGTTTGATGAACCGTTCACACCTCTGCGATCAGGATGACAAGATCTATGATCTAGTCTTGGATTGAAGTCATTCTGATGACTTTGATTTTTGAGCATTTATAAGCCCTCTTTGTCCTGTGTGTGTTCCCGAAGATCCACCTGGATCAATCCTCCCCACTGAGGAGCTTTTGGTCCTCCAAAAGCATGTAGAATAATCTGCAACTTTCCTGTACCATGTTTGCAATGCAAGTGTCCTGAAAAGGTCTCGTTTCCATCTCTTTCACCTTTGTTCTTCGGAGCTTTGAACGATAAGTCGACACCTGTCCTCTGCAACCTGTAGTACTTTGTTTTTCAAATGACATGCTTTGAATGACATGACCAAACTAAAGACCCAAACATCCCCTACTTTCCATGAGTTTATAACACATCCTCAGTGGTCAAGTTTACAACAAGATGGACGTAATACCCCATATATGACAACAATGCCAACATATCATTGTTGCCTCAAAAAGTGATGGAAAACACCTCATCATTGCAACACATGATTTACATACATACGGTCAGACACGATTGTTTTGACAAGTGATGGAAACATAACATCACTTTCAGAGTTTTAACATGCAACTCAAAATACGACTCAAACATGACCAGACATCATTGTTGCTGACCAAGTGATGGAAAAACACATCATCACATTTACACTTTAAAATGCAACAAATAATTTACAAAAGAATGACCATGAAACGACAACATGTCTAGAAACCATTTTTCACTGATCAATATGAATGGATCACCTCCTTGTGGCGGTTTTGCTTGTCGAACAATTGCTCTTCTCGGTTCACGCTCTGATGCTTTGTCTTTAAGGTGCTGCTCTGGATGGAGCCTCCAAAAAGTGGCTCTTTGATGGTCATTTCTATCGCAATGACTGTAATAGGATTTCTTCCTCCATACCTGCTTAACCTGTTTCTTTTCATGTTGTTGAGAGGGTCTTTCACGCCTCATGAGTGCTGCCATTCTTTTCCAACACTTGGAAAAGGTATGGTTAGGTAAACCACAAAAAGTACATGTTTTTCAATGCCTTGATCTTCGTTCATTATTGACAACATGATCATAATCAAAATGAACATTTGAAGATCGAAAATGGTTATACCTCCCTTTGTTGTTTCTGATGTCAGCATGGCGATGAGAGCTTGCCTCAGCTCTCTCCCTAGAATGGGAACTGCACTGGGATGATGGGGGTGCTTTCCCATCCTTCTCTTCTGATTTGGAAAGAACTGATGAGGGCTGCTCATCATCCGTCGTTGGTGGTTCACTAACTGTCTAAATGCATTCCCCAACTTCTTTCTTGACATACCCAAGTCCTGCCTGACGGGGCAATTCCTCCACTTTGATGGGGTTAACAATGCCTTGGCCATTAACGCCGAAGCCTTTTCCTTCATACCCCATTCTCTTCAACATTTTGGAGCCAATTCATGTCGTGTGATTTTAAAACACAGCGAAATGATCATCAAGAATCATACATGAAGATGGAGAATTATTTTTTTACCTCACATGAGTCACGCTACAGCTTTTCCAAGGCCTCGTCCTTTGCTTGCAGCTGTGGTAGAAAATTTTTTTTCTCCTCTTTCTCTTCATGTAGCCGCATCTTCAATTCATCATTCTCTATTTGAAGATTATGCTTGTTTTGCTTCAGTTCTTCCATGACCTCTTCTGTGGCTTGCAACTGACGTTGTAATTGCTCCTTTTCCTCTGTCTCTTTCTGTAGAGTTTCATACATGATTTCCACTCTCTTGGAAATGTTGACCATGGTCTCATACATTGCTCTTTTATTTTCTGTCGCTGCAAGTTCCATTGTTCACACTGCAATTCACATACACCTAAAGACCGCTCTGATACCACTTGATCCAGGTATGGATGTGAAGAAGGACCTTCCCAAGACCTTTTACTTCCGTGATGTGTTAAAATTTCTTTTAAAGGAACATTAAGGAATCCATCTGCATACTGTAAAGAAGAGGAGCATAACAATCATCAGCACATGAAAACAAAAGTCGTTGATAACGGAGTTCGTCCAGAAGGGACTACGTCTCCGAGCCCTGATGTCAAGATGGTGTAGGCCGCTGCATTATGTGTTGTCAATAAAGATGATGTATACAGAGATGATGTCTCAATCATACAAGGAAGAATGCCCTCACACAGGAGTGGTTCTAAGAGATGTTCCACAACTAGAACTCTCATTCAAAAGACTCCTATCAGTATTACACAAAACAAGCATGGTGCGCATCTCGCCAACATCGCACAAAAGGGATGTTAAAGAAAAACACATGATGATGACAACCAGAGTATCCCATGAACATGCAACAAGGGATCTCAAAGCATAACACAAAGAGTTATGACAGAAAGTACATCATATGAAATATTCTGCATAACATGAAGCAAGGAATCGTGACAACATGAAATAACAAGATCCTACATTAATCATCAATCATGGATCTATACAACATAATGCAGAAAGAAGAAGTACATGAACACATCATATACCTCACCACTAAGGGCCACCTGAAGTAAAGGTTGTCAAAGTGCTGAAGTTTGCTGAAACATTGATCTCACATCATTGATCGCAAGAAGAAGACTGTTCACACATGAAGATGGACCTCTGCATTGGCACTTAAAAAAATGACTAAAAGAAGAAATGAGAGAAAGACAAATATGAATACAACATCAGATTTGTGGCATCGAGTAGTGTTGAAACAACTATCCAAAATCTGAATTCTAAGAATTTGAAAATTCAGAGCTCAAGGAATATTTTAGATTCCCTCGGGATTCCTCAAAGATTCTATTTTAGGTATGAGCTGAAAATCCGCTACTTAGATATCAAATCTGATTTCACCATGAGGATCCCTACGAAAGACCATGAATAACAAGTATAAACTCGACCATATTCTAACAAAGTGAAATTTTACGTCCTTGGGAAAATTTCATGGCTCATGGTTCCACTACCTGTTTTTGCTGAAATCATGGTTCCATGTGCATTCTGGAAATCACTGGAAGATGCAGAACTCAAATTGAAAAATGGATAGCACGGTCGTGTTTGTGGCGACAAGAGGTGTAAAATCCATATAAAATTTGTCAATTTCTGAGAAGTTGAAAATTTTGCCCTCCTGCAAAATTCATAGTCCCTGCATTAAAAAATTATTAAACTACCTCGATTTGCATGCCAGCTCCTATCTCGAAATTTGTGCAGTCCTCCTCCTTCCAGCGTTGATAAAAATCTAAATTTATATAAATTCATGGGCTAAGTTACCAAGAAATCTGTTTGGTGTAATGGTAATACTTAGGAATTGGTTGGGGTAGCTCAGGGGGTCAAATCCTATACCCTTTAGTTTTACCATATCGTTTTAACAAGACCCCAATTCCAACCATATCCCAAAATATAATACATATATATATTTTTACGATTGATGGGGGGCGAGCCCGTACCTCATGGGACCACACCCATCCCTTCCCAACGATCCACATTAAATTCGGTGATGTACTGGTTCACGTGGGCAGTTTGGTTTATGGTGGTATACGTGGTGGCTTTGGGTGGCCGGACCACATACGTGGCCAGCTTACCCAAGCCCCACCACTGTGGTCAACATTCCCTAGTTAGGCCATATCCCATATGCAACCAAGCTTTATTATATGCAACGGTTTGGTTTAATCCACGGTTTTTGGGGTGGATTAATATATTAAGGTTTTGTTTAACCGTCGTTGGTTCCATATTTCCATCGTATGTTATTTAATTACGTCGTAAGGCGTTTCCCTTTGAAATCAACTTTCCTCTTGGGTTACGTGTACATTTCTGAGCCTTTGATTTAAGTGTTAGACGATGAAAATAATCTTAGCCATCCAATTGATTAGACCCGTATATGATGCAACCCAGCGGTTCGACGGTTGCCCTCGCTCGCCGCTACGCTACTTCCAGGTGCTTCTCCGTGTGGAGACCTTGCACTTGCCCTCGCTCTGGATTTGGTTTCAGGCTGGCTGTTCTGGGCGGTCTTCGTATTTTTCCTCTGCGTATTTACTCCACTGGGAGATTCGTTCGCTGCATCGGGGAGACAAGCATTGGTGCTGAGCGGGGGAAGGGACAGAGATGGAGATCCCCAGCATAGAGAATGCTTTCTCAGAGTGGTTGAATCAGGGGAGGCAGCAGTGGAGGCCTGCCCCTTGGAATCCGTCCATTACTGTCCTTGCGAAGATCCACGACGGAGTAGCCATTTCACCAGAGAAAGAAATGTTTACAGACGGAGTAGCCATTTCACCAGAGAAAGAAATGTTTACAGAGAGAGGCACTGCCCTCCTCAAGATCAAAATCTCCCGATGTCATTTTGCTGTCTGCCAAAAATCATGCATCAAAGACTTGACTCAATCTTGGGTACTGCAGAATAGCTTAATTTAAAATCTGTTATTAAATCTTGTTGTTTGATTAAACCTGCATGGTAGATATGGCATAGCAATATGCCCCATAACAAGATTGAAAATCGGAAAGGGCATCAGGGCTGGATGAAGGCAAAAGGACCTTACTTCATATTTCTAGGTGGTGGCACCATGTTTCCCGATGGAGCAATACAATACATTCAGAAGCTGAAACAATATTTACCTATAAGTGGTGGAACCATCAGGACAACTTTGGATGTTGGCTGTGGGGTTTGAACTTTCTCCCTTTCTCTTCTCCTTAATGTATTGTTTTTGAAGCACCTTTGCAATCTAATTTGTAAATGTACTAGTAGAGCCACGACCCATGAGGGGTTAAGACCTTGACACTTCTGGAGTTGAAAAACAAAATGGCGAGGTTGTAGTGATCGATGATAGAGAAGTGAGAGGAGACAATGAAGATGAGGTAGGATGGGATTTAAAAGATTTGAAGCTACCTGCAGATGCCTAAGCTGTGAATGTTGCAGCTACAACTCATAATGTCATTAGTTACGCCATCACCTTGTATGCCAGTAATTCAAATCTGGATACAGAAAATCTTTTCTCGCAGGTGAGAATGCAGCTGCCCGTAACATTAATATGGCGATGCAGCTCTCAACAACTTGGTATTAAGAATTTCACTCCATTAAAAGTTAAAACCTTTGTTTTTGGATCTTTACATGGGCAGCCATACCTTCCTGCATTTGTTTCTTCTCTGTGGTCTTCTTAGCAATAGAGGGAGGCTGGAGTGAGACTGCTAGCTCAAATTTCAGAGGTCCATGAGCTTTGATATTTAAACTTTTTTTTATTAGATGAGAAACTTAGACTAGCTTACAAAGCCACAACAGATGGGAAGTTTAGTGAAATTTCTTACCATCTTGCACACAATTCCAGTTATTGATGTAGATTCCGTTTAGGAAGTTGAGAAGGTGAAGAAATTGATTGGAATTGCTAAAGAATGTGTTCTGGGTCTTCAAATGGAGGTCAAGAGGAAGTTAAGGATCATACTGTCGAACAGCAAGAGCTTGCAGCCTATTTTACTCATTGCAACCTTCAAAAAGTCCATTTGAGGTTGGCTTTGCCGAATGCCATAGGTGTTTGCCAGGGAACTTGTACAGCTGCTAACTTGGTTTGATAACTGCTGGCAAATGAGCCTGCTGCAAACCATGCAACAAAGGCACAAGAAGTTCTGCAGGCATGTGGGAGGCAGTTGCAGGATGCTAAAAACACTGAATTATGACTTCAGAAATCTTTTTGTTGTTTTTGCAGCAACTTTTGCACCTGTATACTGTGGTCAGAAGTATGTGTCCTTTCCATATTGTGCACCACACTTTATTCCAATCATAAAGGGAAATCTATGTGCTATATGTGAGCTTGCAGTTGTGTTCTGGGTCTTCAGATGCAGGTCAAGGGAAAGGAAGTTAAGGATGATATTGTTCAACAGAAAGAGCTCGCAGTTTATTTTAGTCATAGCAACCTTCAAAAATTCCATTTGAGGTTGGCTTTGCTGAATACCATGGGTGTTTGTTATAAAGGAGGGAGCTTCAGTACAACAGCTAACTTTGCTTGATGACTATTGGAAAGTGAACCCCTGCAAACCATTCAACAAAGGTACAAGTTCTGCAGGCATGCGAGAAGCAGCTGCAGGATGCCAAAAAACTGAATTATGACTTTGACTTCAGAAAGCCTTTTGTTGGTGGTGCAACAACTTTTACACCTATATACCATGGTCAGTCAGAAGGATGTGTCCTGTCCATATTGTACAACATGCTTTGTTCCAGTCATACAAGGAAATCTCTGCCCTATATGTGAGCTTGCCATTGTGGGTTCCAATGCTTCTGGGTGCTGAATGTGCATCTTTATTTCAAGAAATTTCATCACCCATGCATATTTCCATATCAGTATTGCACTCTACCTTTGAGAACCATGTTGAGAGATATGGCAGGACAATCACTAAAAAGTCTTGGACAAACTTGAGGGTCTTCTTAAGAGATTGGAGGAGGCTATTTAGTGATCACTGAAATGACAGTAGAAGTAAAACTTTCCATGTTTTTTCATTGTTTACAATTTGAAATTCCAGTCTGTGTTTTTGCTTCCCTTTCTCAGTCTCAGACAACGAAAAGTGCCAGTAATTTAGCTTTAGGTCTGGAGAATTTTTTATAGACCCCCCTGGGTGTTAATCCTATCTTTATCGTGCAAGTGTTCTATTGGTTTGTCTGAGTAGAAACAGGCACTAGGGTCTTATTATTCAACATCAGAAAGCAATGTAATTGTTTGAATGCTTTTTCATATGTAGGCCCTGTCCAAATCGGAACTGCTCAAATTGCCCTGTTGGACTGGGCATGGTATTGAACCAGCGTGCTGACCAGACCAGTACCTAACCAGTACAAACTGGCCCTAACTGACTGGACAGGAGACTTAAATTTTTATGAAATTTCTGAATGATTTTTCTTGTACATGCACAACAAACTTAGGTTTATTATTTTGATGATGACTATAGATGCATAGTAAACAGTTGTGAAGTTTTCTTAATGCATGGAAATCACAATCCTCTCTTAATTATGAATTGAGAGTCAAAATTTATATCTCTGAAGTTGTTATGTCTTCGAATGAAAACTATTGACAAAATGCTTAAAAGAATTGGTTTGCATCTACATAACAGCATTCATGTCTGTACTTGTATGTTGGTCATAGTGCTTTAGATTTGAGTTGCTATCTTTGTTTACACAGGTATTCTAAGTTCAGAACATAACCATCACTTTTACACCAAAAAGACTTGGAAATTTTACAGCCAGCTGTTTGTGCTACATGCACTTGAAAAGGTGTCATTTATTTGCTGAAACCAAGGCATCTTTTAATGCAATTGACTCGCAAGGAAATTTATGTCACAATTTAGATTTGCATTATTTGTATATTTATCTGTTTATATGCTGAAAATTTAGTAGTGGGGTATACTGTAATACTGTATTCACGCTGCCTGGGAAACTTACACCCAATTTGAACCCAAAATAACTATTTTCTGAATGCATACAAGTGGTCTGAGTTTTCCTTCAGGACAGCCACAAGGACAAGTGTTTTTCCATATTAAATCTTAAAGTGATTTTTTCATTAAAAACTAATCATTTTATGTATTTTTTTCAACTCTGGTTCATTGATTCTGTTTCCTGTTTGAAACCCAGTTAGATAGCTGGCCAGTTCAAAGCCCGGTTCCTGTTTTTAAGACCATACTTCAATCCCATGCAATTTTTAAGATCTCTGTCCATTAATATTTAACTGTTTTAATTGCATAGCTGGTTTTCAAATGGTGTTTTGGACAAGAGAATATTAATGGCAATATAGGAAACTCTGATAGAATGTAATGACTGAACAATGTGCTAGGAGCAGAAGTTCAGTGAAATGCTGATTAATGGGTTTGAAAATATGATAGGAAAATAGAAACACATGGAGGATGATGAAAAAAGTGAGTGGTGTGTTAAATGTTGTTAATTAGCACTTTTGTTATTGACATGGATATGTTGGCATATTTGGATGCTGTAATATTGAATGGAGAAGACTACATTATTTTACAAATTTCTGAGCTGGTTGGTGGAGAAGTGATGATTAGATTAATGGAAAAACAAAACAATGTGTGAGGAATAGTTAAGTGAAGTACTGACATTAATGGGTTTGAGAATACATTAGGAAAATTCAAATGCATGGAGGATGATGAACAAACTTGGACTGGTGTTTAATATGTTGTTAACTGCAATTTTTGTTGTTTTCCTTTGCATGCCAACTTTTTGTCTTTAAAATGCTGAATATTCTCTAGCAATGGAAGAGAATATGAAATTTCAATTCCTCCAAAGTGAGATTTACCACATAAAATCAGAAATTTCAGTGCTTGGATTAATATGCCCTGGATCACCATTCTGGACAAGAGATGATTAATGTCAAAAGGTTATTAAGGAACAATGTAGGAAGAGAAGTCTAATGAAGCACTGATATTAGTGTTTTTAAAAAAATGACAGGAAAATGCAGATGCATGGAGGATGATGAACCAAGTTAGGAGTGGCATGTAATATGTTATTCAACTACTACTTTTGTTATTGACATGAATGATGGGGCACTCAACATTTTATGGCTAATGGTAATAATGATTTAATGTGTTGCAGAATACCAAATGTTGACTCTCACTGTTGCAGTGATTAAAGTACAGTGTTACAGAAACCAAATTGAATTCGATCCAAGGTAACTTTTTTGCTGCATTCTTGTTGGTTTCTCTATATGTTGGTAGAATCACAGGGAGAGTAACCAATATGAAATGATGTGCATTGGTATTGAAATAATAATTGGCCTTAATTGGCCAGTGTTGGTGATGGTGCAAGTAATTACAAAGTCGGGCAAATTGACCTGAAAGAAATAGGTGAAGATTACTTGTTTGATTATGATTTCAATGTGTGGTTGGCTTTTAAAAATCATAACAAGGTAATGATGTTAAGCAGAAACAACAGTTGGTGGCTTGAAGTAGATGGGATGTGTCATGCTGGGAGTAGCAATTTGATCAAATATATTCCAAACTTTTTCAATGACACCAGATAGGGATGTTACAGACTAGAACGTACATGCAGTGATAGTTTGTCGCCTAAATTGGTTAAGTCAATTTATGGCAATTCTGATATTTATCTTGCTTCACCCAAAGCTCCTTATCCTGTGGAGCTTGTCCAAGAAAATCCTTATCAGTTTTCTGAGATTTTAATGTTGCATTTTCTGTCTTACTATTTGCTTAGACTTAAAATCAAATTTCATATTAGCTTTTAGTCTATAAACTGTCGAAGATACTCTGGAATTTAATATGGAAATGAGATTCCCTACATAAAAGAGGAAAATTTAGTGCTTTAATTAATATACTCTAGTTCACCTTTTGCAACAAGTGACGATTAATTTCAAATCAAGGTTCTAGTTAAGTTTGGTTGGCTCTTGGAACAACATCTCAAGTACCATAAGATGGGAATATTTGCTGCCCATGGATTTCCTTGGTTTGTTTCATCTTTTGATGGGAGAGTGCAAGCAAGAACACGTCTATACAATTTGAATAGTATGTACTTGCATTATGGTGAATTCTCTCTGGTTATCAAGGTGCTCCGGGAACTAGGGCATCTTCAGATTTACATGATATTTAACTATTTTCTAGAGAGATCAGGGGACTCTGGGCACAAGTTTAATAGGATGGTGATGATGGCAATATCATTGAATATTCTATGACTAGAAATGTGATTTGGCAGGTGTGAGGCCTTCTCTTCTTACCCTCGAACATATGATTTTATTCATGCAATTGGCATTGAATCTCTAATAAGAGATCTGAGTAGAGGTGGAAACAGGTGCCTTTCTGATCCTCCATTTGTCTTTTGGGTTTTCTTTAGATTCCTGAACCTATCACTTTATATTGTTTATATTCAAGAACCTTGGTCTAAAGAATGATATCTCTCCTCCTCTGTGATAGGCATTCTTCAATCATCATTTTTAGTTCCATGTTAAAGTTCATGTGTTACTTACTCATTGGTTTTGGATTTTATGCTTACAGATGTAGTCTTGTTGATTTGATGATTGAAATGGATAGAATTCTTGGCCTGAAGGAACTGTTGTTGTCTGGGATACTCCTAAGGTCATTGATAGGGTTGCAAAGATTGCAAGTGCAATACGCTGTAGTACAGAAGTTTATGACACTGACACTGAGGTATCTAATGTTCTGAAAAGTCTCATTGTGATATCCACTAACAGAAGGCACAAGTATAAAAATTGTTTAGTTTGAGTTTGTGAGCAGGATGTGAAATGGTTCAATTTGTTTTTGCATGGTTGTTTTTTATTTTTTTTACAAAGATAGCCCTTCAATTGCTTGCATATTATGAGTTTCTTATGGATTCCACAATCTCCCCTGTTTAGCTACTGTACCTTCAGCTAATACATAGTCATTTGAAAAAGATGTACCTTCAACTCCCGTATCTATTTTTTCACCAACTTTATGACTGCAATCACAGGAAAAATTAATCAACATAAAACATCTCCCCATGACTCTGAAAATGTGTGGAGTTGTTACAGCCAATTCACACTTCCGAGTGTTAGTTAAATTAAGGTGAATGAGACTAAAGAATTCCTGCCCTTTGAACCAGAAGTTGTTAAGTTTTGTTATGGATAATTTTTAGTAACATCCATGACACACATATGCCGTTATTTTTTAACTTAATCTCCACTATGTTTAACTTATTGTTGGAGGCAATCCTGAATGGAAAGAGAAGGAGGTACTGATGAGACTTGGTCACTAATTCCCAGTGTACTTAAACCAAATATGTATAGAAATGGATTTTTATATTTTGTATCCCGCCCACCTCATTGTGAATATATCATGTACGACTTGGTCAACAATGATCACTCACCTAACTCTATAATTTTTATTTCGTGACCCTGAGAATCTTGGCCAAAGATGATCACTCTCCACCAATTTTGTGCTTTCATAAATACCTAATACAATATAGAGTGTACATCATGCATAGTTACAACGATATTCTTTTATAACTCGCATTCTTTTTTTCACATTTGTAAGTATTTTGCATTGTTGTTGACTGTACTAATATCAGTTAGTATCAAAACCTCAGATTAACTACTTTGGGAGTTCTGCAATTCCAGCTTCCTTGGTGTCCCTTTTATTCAGAATTATCCTCAAAATCTCACCTCCAAGCTACTCTAGGAATCCATAGCACATGAATTGTTCTCTTCTCCTATTAGTAGGTCAATAGACATGCATGCAACACCTTCCCACTCCAGCTTCTTTATCCATTTTTCCATGGTTTTCCATACATTTTCTACAATCACAGTACTCTTCACAACCTTGAATACCACATGTTTAATTGCCATGCTAGAGTGGGTTCCTATTGTGTCTATCATGGATTCTTGGCACAAACCTTATCATAGATCAGAACTGAAGTACTGCAATTTTGGCATTCAACTTGCAATATCAAGCACACTTGCAATTTTTTCATGAATGTCTCCTCGACACAAATTCTTCCTGCAGTGCCACACTTCAAAACTCCAGATCAATGTAGCTGGTGTTTCAGTTTTGCATCATGACTTTTAAACTTACCATTTCTCTCCTGGGGTCTATGATTGTCCAATTTTGTGCCTGAAAAAAATACCTTGCCATCTATGTCTCCCACTCTGCATGTTGTTTGTTGATTAATTTCTGAGTTAGGATTGTCCAATATCTTCAGAGATTGTAATGGAAGCTAGCAAAAGCTATTCACAACAAACATATCAACTTTTCCAAGGAGTGTCACATGATTTTCTTTTCCACTTGGTAAGTATTGTCCAATTATGGTAAGAGACCCTATTTTTTGTCTTTGCTAGTGGGCTTCAGTACAACAACTTTGAGGAAAAAATAACCTAATAGTCACTCTATGCTTGGAAGGTTTCAGAGATGAAGGCAAATTACTTCTGTCATCATGGGGTGATAAGAAATTTAATATTAGAAGAAGAGGAGGTACTAGTAGATTCTAAATAAATTAGCAATGCAACAACATAAATGTTTGCAACAAATTTAGAGAGATCCACCTTGTTGAATAATGCACACACTACATGGATAATGGATTTCCGTACTTTATGCCTTACGGCGTTTTCTTTGCAACATCTGGTGCAAATGCTAATATAACCCTTTTGCCATATGCATACATATTTGGTATGGTTGTGTAATGTGTGAAATATATTAATATGGTTTTAGTTATAACCATATAACATATTTCCATATATAATGTGACTTTTGATATATGCCATGGATACGTTGGTTTTGTTTTATATGGTGTTTAATACAACCTTGCCACGTATTTGTTTATACGTTGGTCTCTTTTTGTCATATGGTTTTTAATATTTGGGTTTTGGTAATGTGTAACGATATTGTTATATGGTTTAATATACTTTGGGTTTGGCTTTATATATATAGTTATTTAAATAACTATAAACAAAAATTTGTTATATAGTTTTTTAATAACCTAATAATTTTTTGTTCTCTTGTGCAGGTCTAGAAGGCCACAGGAGGAATTCCAAGTGTCACGCTGCTATTTGGGTCTCACGTGCTGACTGGGATGCACTGTGGGCCTTGATTTTTCCCTTGTCTTTTCAAACTTTGAAGAGCCCTATCTTTTGCATACGAGCTCGATTTGACGAACCGTTTGTACCTCCACGATTAGAATGACAAGATCTATGATCTGGTCTTAGGTCGAAGTCATTCTGATGACTTTGATTTTTGAGCATTCATAAGCCCTCTTTGTCTTGTGTGTGTTCCTAAAGATCCACTTGGATCACTTATGAGGGTGGAGGTGATGAGCCTCTATATATTCCCTTTTTTAATTGAGGGTGGAGGTGCTAGCCGATGGATTCCCTTGTGTTTTTTATTGTGGAGGTGGATTACCTATGGATTCCCTTATTTTTATAGTAGGTGGAGATTGAGAGGTCATTGGATTCATTGTTTCAAATTGTGTAAAGAATAGTTGGTGGGTGGAGGTGATTCACCTTTGGATTCCTTGTTTCAGCTAATGGATTAGCTAGTGGGCGGAGGTGTTTAGGCCTTTGGAGTCCTTGCTTTAGCTAGAAACTTTGGTTTTCATCCTTTGATCAATCCTCATCAAGATCTAGAATCTGGCTTTGGTATGATTGGCTACGTGAAAGGCCACAATGTAGTCAAATCTAAGGTTGGGTGGAGAGTCATAGTCCCAATCTCAGTTGCCAGAATTATTTTATACGATAAGTGTTTCGTCAAGTGCTTACATATCTGAATATTATGCATATGTTTAAGGTGATGATTCAATTCCTTGTCACTGCTAATTCTTATGTGAATGGATAATGTTAAATCCTGTGCAATTGCTGAGTAAAGTTCAACTCCTGAATGGTGGAAATGTTGATGTGTGACTTTTCTCCTTTTAATTGAATAATGTGAATTAGTCATAGTAATGATAAGAAATTTAGCTCAATATCAACGAATGTTGTCTTTTTGTTGTTTTATCATGGGTGAATGGATGATTCTTGTATATGATATTGAGCTTGTTTAAGCTAATCTTCAGTCCATAATGACATATGAATTTCTGAATTGATGTGGGATGGTAGATGGTCTGAATGGACCGAGTTTGAAAGAAATGACTAAATCCTTGTTTAAATAAATGTCTATTTAAATATTATATAAAATAAATTTGAATAAACATATTGAGATACACGTCCACTTGATTGTATAAGTCATGATGAAAAGAAGGTTGCCAATGCCTTCACTCAAGCACACGCATAACCTATTTTCTTAAGTTATGGTTGTCAATGGATTTTTCTGGGGGTAAATCTAGAGGGCTTCTTTCACTTTTTCTTGTCTTCTCTTTTTTAGTGAGCATTCTTTTTCCTACCATAGTTTTTTTCTTCATTTATTAGAATTTGTAATTGGATACCTCCATTTTAATCTTCTTTATTTAGTACTTAAATCTTGTTTAAAAGAAGATATTAATGTTTTATCAACATATTTTAATTAATGTTAATTAATATTACATAATCATCCCTAACTGCCCAACAAATGTACATTGTCTTGTGTAATACACTGCAAATTTAAATACATTTTTCCCTATAGAAGGTTTCTTTGGTACTGTAGTCAATCCTCTTCATACGATATTATTTCACATATTGAAGTGGTGTGTAGTGCTTAGAATATTTCATATCATGAGCCAAACATGAGAAACTTTCAAGCGTCGGGAGAAAACACTAGATGGATGCCCTAAACTACTATGCAAGACTTAAGATCATTGATCACATCAAATGAATGGTGATGTTATTATTTGAAGAAGTGTAGGGTCAATCATGTTTTGATGGATGATGGTCGACATATAAAAAAATACACACAACTATTTGAAGATGAAAATGATGAGAAGTTACAAGACAAGTGCATGGGATTTCACAATACTGAATGGCCCATGAAAGACAAAATTATGGAGAATATGTCTGCATTGTAAGAGCATGGTGTAGTTTCTATAGAATATTAGAGAATATGCCAACAATGCATGACTAAACTTTGTTGTAGAATGAACTATCCATCGAGGATTAAAGATCCACTACCTTCATGAGGAATGACACAACACAAATCTATTAGAATACTCATAGACATATAAATGAATCTTAGTGTTCAGTGGGAGGGTTGAAACAATCAGATCCAATAATATCCCAAGATGGATGTTATGTTACCTTCAAAGATGAAGCTGACATGAAGTGCACTAGTCTAAAATGTGAATACCTAAAACAATGGACTAAATAAAATAGGATAAAAACCCTAAGAAAAAAGAGCTTAAATTCTTTAATAATAATAATAATTTATTTTTAAAACCATGGTCAAGTTAGACACCAAATTGGTGTATAAGAACCTCATTGTTCGTGAGATAAAGGGCCCACCTCCATACAACAATATAACTACTAATTTATACCATTATGTAACTCTTTATAAAGAAACACTACCATTAAACATTATGTCCAATCAAATTAAGCTATATTTACTTTCAAGTAGAAAACCAAAATTGAAAAAAATAATAATAAATAATATAGCAATACCTACAAGTTTGTCCCTGTTATTAAAAAAACAAAATATTTGACAAAGAAAATCCCTAAATCTTGAGTGGTAATGGAATGTGTTCTTACTGGGGAGAGCATCCAGGCTATCTTCGTAACGCTTGTTCTGTGACCCTGATTTTTCTTAGAAAAGCCATTTTTATCGCAAGTGTCTGTTTATAAAGGAGTTGTTTAGTGCGACTTTTTGGACTTTCCGGTGCTCGAATCCAATAAAAAAATTTGAGGTGAAATCTTCAATTTTGTTATTTACACTAGGTTTTTTATTGTATATATGGATTGAGCACCATGAGAAACCCCAAGGGCACTTTGATTATGTAGGGATTACTATCAAGCTTGTGATTTCAATAAATTGTTACACGATTTTAGAAAAATTCGACCAAAAAATCCCACCACAAAAGCTTCCAAAAAATCGCACTAAAAACAACCCACTTTATAAAACCTTCTCCTCCAAAAAAACTTTTTCCTCTTAAAGTAAGTAATCATCACACTTGTTCCTATACGTGCCCTCAATGTTCCAAGCAGGTATTAATAAACAAAACTTATATTTCTAATGTCAAATTATTTCACATCCCAGAGTTTTTAGATTCAGGAAATTCGACAGGCAAAGGTTGGACAGCCGTTGAACGATGACAAGGTAATGCAATTAGTCTGAAAAGGCGTACTCGGCTTTAAATGTGCATTTATAGCCAGAGTTATTTCAATGGCAGAGCTATTTTGTTAATGTTGTTTGCCACGCCAAATGTCCACAAAAAAAAATAAGCGTCACCATTAATGTCCATTTAATTCTTGAACCCATGAAATCTATCCGCTACTGGAAAACTTTACTCGGATTCTTTTCTTCCTTTAATAAAAAAAGAGGGGATGCTGCACCCGTGTGTATATACAAAATATTTACCCATAAGCTTCCATATGTATCACGATTCAGAGCGAACATGTGAGAGGATGTACATATATGGCACGAGGATTTTTTATTCTAGGTGTATTAAATCAAAATGCATACGCAGAATGATGTGTACATATATGTCTAAAGAAATATTCAAAAAATTTAGTTCTGGTTACAATCGAATTGTTTTATTTTAAATAAAAATAGTAATTTCAAATATGATTTTTTTACACCTAATAAAAATAGCAGTTGTCTATAATGCGATTTTTTGGACGCTTTTCTGGTGGGTTTTTCCAGTGAAAATCCGGCAGCAATTATTGGAATCGCAAGTTTGATAGCTAGTTTCTGCACAATCAAAGCGTCCGAGGGATTTTTGAAGGAGCTGAATCCAAATATGCAGTTAAAAAACCATTTTAACTACAACAAATCAAGATTTAACCTCAATTTCTTCCGCTTGATTCCGTCACTGGAATCTCCAAAAAGTCGCATTATAGACAACTCCATAAAAATATACTAATTTAATAAATAAATTAAAAAAAATAATATAAATATATCGTATTCCATGCCATACTAATTTGTGTAATGACCTAGAAGCTTCATATAATTAAAAATTATTTATTTTATGAAATACAATTTTACTTTTATGAAAGTTTAACATTCTTTTATTTATTTAATTTATAGATGGATTTATAGTTTTATATTTAAAGAGATTATAACAATTAAATGGTAGAAAAATAACAAGGTCTCATAGTTAGCATTCTTTACTACTTAGTTTAATAAATAATTTTAATGTATGATGGGTTATTTGTACTCCAAACACTAATAAATTGTAAAATGACTTATATAAATATTTGTTAAATGTTTTTTTTATTATTTTTTAATATAATTAAACATTTTTTGGTAGATAAAGGTTATATATATATAATTGACATTGAAGAGAATGATAACAAGTTAATAATTATTTATTTAATAATGAATGATGGAATTTTTTTATATAATGCTCATATTATAATACACATGTCATGTTATTAAAGTATAGATTGATATAATGAGAGTTGTACAAATTGTACACATGTTATTTTTATATAATTTTTCAAATTTATATATTTTTTAAATTATTTTTTTGTAAATTAAAAGATAAAATCCATAGAAATGGTCTATTCAATACTTTCTAACGATGAGAAGATGAAATT
This sequence comes from Pinus tabuliformis, assembly GCA_031772625.1. Classification (NCBI taxonomy): domain Eukaryota; kingdom Viridiplantae; phylum Streptophyta; class Pinopsida; order Pinales; family Pinaceae; genus Pinus; species Pinus tabuliformis. The sequence goes on along the minus strand of CM062811.1, from coordinate 1,061,310,734 downwards.
TTTTGAATTTAATAACAAACCATTTGTGTTTATGGTACATAGTAATTAATATATAATGTTATTTTTCAAATTATTTATATTTATTGTAGATAGTAATTAGTGATATAGTACATAATAATTAATAATAATGTACACAAAAGTCAATTCTTGCCATAATTACACAATAAGAGGGGAGACATTTCAACCAATCATATTTGAGATAAATAGAAATAAATTTTATTTAAAAATAATAAATTTAATTTCATAGTGCTAAATTTAATATCAAGTCAATGAAAAAATGAACATGTTACATCTTGCCAAAGACAGGTATAATAATAATGATTGAAACTTGGGATAGCTATAACTAAAAGAGAAAAAATAAAAAGGAAAATGAATTTTATCTAAGATTGAAGAGTCGTTCTTTAATGCACATATTTAAGCATTTTTACTTTCCCTGTGCCTGTTTTAACATCATTGCATGTGTACTCTTGGTGTTTGGAAGATCGTTTATGCACAATAATTAGATTTAAGAACCGAGGTGTAGAAAGAACTTGAACCTTTTATTTGGTGCTATTCACACTTCAATCTATTTGTACGTTGCTAGATCAAGATAATATGTTAAGCATTATCAATGTTCAATTATATCTATACTTCATTTTTTTATCAAAGGCTTCTCATAATTCGTCAAAATATTATGGTATGCATGATCAAAATTCTGTGTTTTTCTGACCTCACTTCTATCAGAGTTATTGGCCAGAAGAACAACACAAAATCTGACTACAAAATGTGAAGTGTTATCTAGAACCAAGAACCGAAAAGACCAATATGTCGAAAAGACACCTAACATAAAGACACAACCCACAAACATCTAGTTATATTTATATTTATGTGTGAATATATGATGAACTCATTGGCTTTAAAATTTTGGTTAAAAATAAATATAAAAATACATGTGAAAGATAGTTTTAAAAAGAAATCAATCATTTTTCTTTTGAGAGTAAGAAAGAAGAAACAATTTCTCTTCACAGAAGGATTTTTTATGACCGGTTTTGATACCACTAAAACTATATTTGGAAACCTCTAACCCCATGGAGAATATGGACGATTCCAATCAAGTTGCGACTAAGTAGCACCTATGCCTTAAGTATACCGCTCAAATCCCCTCTCTCATACAAATTTACATCTTTAAAAATGAGTGACTAGACCAACTAGGCCACTTCTTCTCCCCACGAACCTCTAAAAAGAACATAATTGAGTATTTTTCGAAGGCACTAGAAAAAATCATAAAGACAATACTTAATGAAAAGGAAAATATAAAGAGAACAAGAAAAACCCAACCCAAAGAGGATGGAAGTGAACCAAATTCCCTGATCTCTCATAAAATCTAACTCGATCAAATACAAAACTAGAGAAATGGAAATATGAAATGGAAAGGAATGGCAAAGAATGTATTGTCCACAATAATTTTTTTGTAAATTCCTTCGATAGATTTCTTTTAATAGCAAAATATGTTACAGTAATAGCCTTTCATACATCCAAAAGAGTGACTTGGGAGATCATCACTGCCACTAGGGATAACCAAAGACACAAAAAACTAACAATAGACAAAAATTAGAAATATGAGACTACCTTGCTCAAATACAGGAGAACTAGAAACTACAACAGAGACAACTGCAATCCTCCAATTCCCCTAAGGCTTCGACTAAGCCATGTGAAATTCCAAAATCCAACTGTAGTAATACATATTTACAACAAAATGACAATACTAACAAAATATCATAAGATTTCTTACAAAAAACAAGTTATAACCCATAGTAAACACCAATATGATCTACATGGTGGACTTATTAGTCCAAAACGATAACTGGCGAAAGAGGAGAAGCGTTTGTGTGAGAAGCGGTATAAGTCGAAGAATTGATGACTTCATGCACCTCTTGATGCTCAATGGAGTTAGTCTCTGAATTAGAGACCACGAAACGCTCTACCCAAGTCAATGCAACCACAATATCATCCAACTTATACCTGATGTCCCTAAAGATTCTCTTGATCTCTTCCTCACCTTCAAAGAACTTGTAGTTATCTACCTACTTATCCTGAATTACCATGCTTAGTAGAGTTTCCAATTGATGATGCAAACTAATAGAATGGAGGAAGTGAAGCCTTATCTTTCGAGACTTCCGTAGATCAGGAACTTACTTGAGGCTACTATCTCCAATCCTTGAATCAGAGAAATATTTACAATCACCGAACTCCTTGGCCTCGAAGTGGAGAATTTTTTTATGACCTCTAAATGAGCAGGCTTGAAAAAAATTTCCACATATTCCCATCCAAACAAACATTATTTTCGTGAAGAGTATCACCCAAGTGCGCCACCCGTGCAACTAGGAATTCTTTGTCAAGGAGCCATATAGGCATAAGACCTGCAAACAAAATAAGAAGGGATGACTTGAGAAAACTTAACGACTAGTATGGATAGAGAAAAGAGAGGGTGTGAACCCAAAACAATATGAACCACAAACCATTTAATAGAAAAAGGGAGAAATTTATGTGGGTGGGAGAAGACGATTTGGAGCCCATGACACTTCCACATTCAGACCTGCCCAAACTTCCCAAAACCCCAAACTTTGTGTGAACCAAGAACTGGATAAATGAAAAACATTTGAAATATTAAAGTTCTAGTGATGGCATATCCATTGTCAAAACAAAATGGAGAAGGTACCAGGGTACCACACTCCATAGACCAACATTTGGAAACAAAATGAAGTCTTGGCTAAGTCCGAGTCCTAAGGTGCCACAAAGGGTAATACTGCCACCAATTTGAAAGACAAACTAGACCTCAAGTTGTGTAAAAAGAGCAGAAAGAATGCTCACACCTATGTAGGAAAAACAAACAACCTGGAGGAGAGGTGACTACCTTACAATTAATGATAATAAAACCAAATAATAACTAGACTTTTTATAAAACACAACCGTAGAATGACCATTTGAGGAGAGTACAATGAAAACAAACCTTTGTATAGTCCTACATAAACCTCTCTTGTCCACTATAAACAAATTAATGATTGTGGATTTATACTAGCAGCAACTAAAACCCCGTTTTTTCGCCACCTTGGGTCGAGGACCATGAATATATAACATGGCATAGACGTGAAAATCCAAGTTTGTTGAGTGAGGTGAGAAGTAGGAGTGCTCAACATGGAAATCCAAGTTTATAATCCAAACCAACACTCTACCATTCTGAAACACTTCAGCATGATAAGCTCACAAATGGACTTTCCCCGTTTGTGAGGGAATTATCCATCTCTGACCAATCCACCATGAGAGGGATGATCCATCTCAGAAAAGACATGATGAATTTCGTTTCCAAAAACATTGTCTTATACATAACCACATCCTATCACTTGCTCGCATTAAAGTTAATCAGACTGGGGTAGGTGTAGCATGGTTTGGGAACTATGAGATTGCCACATGAGAGGAATGTGGAGCAATTTCTAGAGAAAGG